>JANIJG010004704.1:0-50373 GCA_024611175.1 Megaceryle torquata | reverse complement strand
TGACTATTAAAGACTGAGGCAAAGAAGGCATTAAGTACCTCAGCCTTTTCCTCATCCTTGGTAACAGTGTTCCCCCTCTCATCCAATAAAGGGTGGAGTTTCTCCCTGGTTCTTTTTTTGTTTTTTATCTATTTGTAAAGACACTTTTTATTATCTCTTGCAGCAGTAGCCAGGTTGAGTTCTAGCTGAGCTTTTGCCCCTCTAATGTTCTCTCCACAAGACTTAACTGAATCCCTATACTCTTCCTGAGTAGCCTGCCCCTTCTTTCAAAGGTGGTAGACTCTCCTCTTTCTCCTAAGTCCCAGCAAAAGCTCCCTGTTCAGCCAGGCTTGTCATTTTTCCCACCAGTTTGTCTTATGACACAGGGGGACAGCCTGCTCCTGAGCCTTTAAGAGCTCCATGTCTCCAGCATCACTTGCCAGGGAGCCCACTGGGAACAATAGTACTGGTGGTTTGTCAGTAACTCTGCTTTGAAGAATCCATCCTCCCTGAAGCCTGCCCTTGGCTCTGCTCTGGGCTATCACCTCCAAGGCAGGGTGAGAGTTGGAGCTCGGTGCAGAGCGTGTCACCTGAGCTGGTGGGACCCAGTCAAGCCTGGATTGTCCCCACCCATCTGGACAGAGCCTTCTGAAGGCTTGCAGGGCCACCTGAGTGTTATTTTCAGATGAGGCCATGTGGTTTGCTGCCAACACCATATGCTGCCTCTGCTTCTCTCCCACTGCAGTACTGTCCCTAATGGCACGTCTGCTGCCAGTTCTCCCTCACGGCCAGGACCAGTCCCAGGGCACTGTCACTGTTTGGATCTGCCCCCAAACCCTCACCTTGCTCTGCTCAGGGCTCCCAGACAGTTCTGAAGATGTTGTGACTCACTCACTCCCCAGAGGCACCATGCCAAGAGCATCACTGACAAGGCAAGCCCCTATCTCAGAAGGATCCCACAGCACGGCACAATGTAGGAGCCGGGGATCTGTCCTGTCATCAAAGTGGGGTGTCATGGGGCAGCAGCCATTGCCAGCATGGGCGCTGCACCTGTGTGCTGTCACTGTCACCGTCACTGCACGGAGGAACCGGCAAATTCCAGCCCCCTCGGGAGCACTGGGAGAACGGAGCTGTTAGGTCTGTATTTAAAGCACTGATTGCCAGAAATCACAGGATGGATGTACCGGGAGGAGGGCAGAGAATTGGATTCACTCTCTAATTAAAGGTTTGCTCATCATTTGAATTTCAGATGCCAGCTTTAATTTTAGAAACTTTTGCAGGCAGTGGAGTGACCTGCCCACCTGCCTGCTGCTGGGCCTGGTGATGGCAGACAGATGCCACCATGGCTCGGCTGGCAGGGACATGGCTGCGCACTGGGCACTTGCTGCCCACTGCAGAGCCTTGTTACGTCGACTGTAACGAATGCTGCATCCCCCCAGTGCGGTGCAAGGACAGCCCTGCCAAAGGGCTCTGTGCTGAGCCTGGGCGGTGACTGTGCTGGTGGTGCAGCAGGGACAGTACTCACATATTCAGTGTCAGCCTTGGAGTCGTAGTACTCAATGTCTTCTTCCTGCAGAGAAAAGGGAGAGCTGAGTTAGTAACAGACAAGGACAGGGATGGCAGAGGGATCTCTCCCCTTTACTTGTACCCTTAGCACCTCTGCCATGCTGCTGAGAGCCATCACATCACTGGGAACCAAATTCTACCCACCCTATGCTGTCCCTGGGACATGGTTGGGACCCCACATCCACCTTGTCTGCCCTCCAAGGACCAGCCATCGCCTGCCACACTTCCGTTTGCTTACGGTTGCCACTGAGCTGCAGCAGTGTGGTGTCATGCACACCCTCATCCACTGCCAAACAGTCCTGCAACAGTGCCACTGGTGTCACCTTGGCCTCTGTGCTGCCACTGGGTGGAAGGCTGCACCGTGTCCCCATGCCCCAGATAATTGGGTCCTGTTGCAAGCATTGGGAGCTGCAGGAGAGTTGGGCATGGGCAGCACGTGAAGCAACATCCTCACAGCCAGCAGAGCTCCGTTCCTCATGCTGCAGAAATGGGGAGAAAAGCAACCTCGCTTCCACAGAGAAACACACGTCATTAATTTGGGGTATTTAGGGCCTATTTAGGCAGAAAGGTCTGCTCAGATTCCTCTTCCCCACATGTCAGGACATGAGGCAGCTGATAAAATTCCTAAAGAGGCAATTCAGAGTGCAGCAATGCTGTCACAACAGCATTTCATGTGCCATCAGAAGGGGTAATTAAAGGGCACTTGGAGACACTTCTCTGCGTGCCAGGACGTGAGCACGACGCAGGCACACAGGCAGCCGGTGAGGCACTAACATGTCTGCCGCTCAATCAGCCGTCAGCAGCCACTGCGCAAACCAGCCTCCCTTCCCACTGTAGAGGCAGTGCTTTGGGATGATTACTGCTGTTATTATTTAATGAGGAAAGTGATCTGGGCCCAGAACAGAAACCAGCCAAACCTTAACGGCAACTACTATATCCCCATCCTCCCCACTCCTGCTCTACTGCTGCTTCTGTGGCACCCAGCCTGGCTGCAGGATCGTGATGGGCCTGGTGGCATCATGACACCCAGCCCAGCCTGGCAGCTGGCTCATGCCAGGGAAAGGGACCAGTAGGTACAAGCAGCTCGCCAGGCATCCGGCACTACCTGCTTCACTGTCCCAGCCCCACTGGGAGCTGGCAGCCACTGATCCCTTGCCAGAATAATCCTCCAGCCACAAACGTGCTCCCCAGAGCACAGAGATCAGTCCACCAAGAGGTGGGAAGGAGTGGGGATGTTGCTCTCTCAGTGTCACTGGTGTCAGGGGGACCCCATCAGCCTGCGTGGCTGACGTCCCCTGGGCTGGGGACTGCAAAGAGCAGTTTCAGCTTTCCCCTGGGCAGAGGGGCCAGTCCCTCCCATGTGTTCTGTGACTCTAATCACAGCAATAAGGCAGCACCGAGATGGGAAAGTGGAAAAATAATCGACGCAGCATCTTCCAATTTCTGCTATTAAAAAGCCTAGTCATTAAGGAAATGTACTTATTAATTATCTGTGATTTGTTGTGAAATGCTGAGAGGTTTACAACAACAAGAAAAGAGGAAAAAAAAATGTAATTTCTCTTTGGATGCCCTCCCAGCACCACTCCCGGCCCCACGCACACCCCTGCCCCTCACCAGTGCCACTGTCTCCCCGGGTCTGCGGCCATCTGCACTTCCTAATTAAAGGAACCCCCGGGAGACCCGTAACAGAAATGAGCTAATTTCATGTTTAATGATCTTTAATCAGAAGTGAGTGTGACTAACAACAACCATCCAGAAGGTGCTTTGTTATTCATTTTATCTTCCATCAGCTCCTCCAGAAAGCTCAAATCCCCTCTGTCACAAGATGGCCCCATTCTGGCAGTGGGCAAGAGGTTGCAAGGTGATACTCAGGGACAAGAGCTGGTCCCCTAGTCCTGCTTTCACCCACTACAGCACTCCCATGGCACAGCACAGCACAGGAAGAAGGCCTCCTGGAAGGACAACTCTTCCACTGCATTCCTAGAGATTGAAGAGCCTTCGCCATGCACCTTTTCAAGCCTTGGCAACCCCAGGAGCATCTGGATGAGATCCTGGCTCCACTCTGTGCTGCAGCTGAGTTTTGCACATGTGAGACGGCACATGTGGTACAGCCAGCATCACTGTGGCCCTGGCCCTATGATGTGCCCTGATGCCAGGCTCTGCTCTCCCTGCCACAACCCTGCTGATGCTGGGGGTGGTTCATAGGTTCAAGGGAGCCCACGGGAGCTGTGTCCTTGGCACCTGGGAGGCTGGTGGAGGTGAAAGGAATTTATTCCAGGAAGGATGGACAGAGCCCTTGGCGATACTCTAGAGAGATGCAGAGATTTCCCGAGAGGCTACACAGGGTCCTACAACTTCCTCTTCCTAATATTTGATTTATAAACCACCCTTGCCTTCTTCACATAATCCTTTCCTCCTCCTCCTCCGGTCCACATTAAACCAAGCACCTGGTGTGTGTAAATAGCACTGATATTTCTAGAGCCTTTCAGAATAAATAGCAATGAAGAAAACAAGGGGGTGACAATGTTGAGAGGATTTCAGGGCAAACCACTATCCCCGTTTTTTGCAAATGAGCTTGCAAAAAGCACTTGCTGGTTCATGGTGAAGACAGACACTGGGTAGCTGTATCTCAATGATGTGTTAACTGCTACCCATTATCTTGCACTGTAATTGCCAAATGGCACCTGCGCAGTGGCCCTGCCCACACTGCTGGATAAGCACAGGGTTGTTTCAGCCTTCTAAATCCTCAGTGTAAGTTAAGGGGAAATGACTTGGGGAGTTAAGTGCAATGGCAGACTAATCTGTAAATGCTGCTGAAGCCATCACCCAGGTTTGTCTGGCAAAGCCACTGAGCAACCCCTGTGGTTCAGTGTCACCAGGTAGCCCCTGGCCAGGGCTCGACCCAGGTGGGTTCTCCTGGATGAGGCTCCAAAGGTGCTGCATGCCAGTCTCTCCAGGGAACCGAGGTGCTGCTTGTCCACTGTAAGCCCTCTCTAGCAGCTTGATGCTCCACTCCTTCACTGATTTTACACTGAAACTCCAACCAAAAAGCTAATTAATGAAACCAGGCTGTGAGTGTCTGGAGAGGTACAAGCTGAAGCCCTGCCAGCAGGTCATGGGAAGACGCTGCTTTGGTATGGGTGCTCCCTGTCACATACCAGCAGACCAGGTTCGAGCCAAAGCCCATGACAAGGAGGGGTACAGGGGGATCAGGTGGGTGGGGAAGGGCACTCCTCCTTTCCACCCTCTAAAAAACCTTCTCCAAGAGCACTTATTTTTTTTTTCCCCCAAAACAATTACAGCAACTAAAAATAATGCTAGAAAAGTCAGTGCTCTGCTATCTCACTGCAGCCTGGCAATGTCAGGATAGAGGGGTGCTGGCCCAAACCTCTGAGTCAGCAGTCTGAGGGGGCAATCAAACCACATCATGCACACAGCTGCCACCACCCTGAAAATGCCTCGGAAGGAGCTGCAGGTGACACATCAGATCCTTGCTCCAGCCTGTCCAGCCAGAGCATGCAGCCAGCTGGGACACAGCAGAGAGGCCACGGCTTGCTCTCTCCCTATAGCTTTTCTACAAGATCACCCAAGCTGTCTAATCCTTCTCCTGTGGATCTGTTGTCCTCTGCAGGATCGCTTGCCATCATCTTGTAAGGGTCACCCTGCTGACTGTGTGACCTTGGGATGCTGTGGCTCCTTGGGGTGATTTTGCAGGTAGCTCCTGCTGTACCACATCGATTTTGGTCCACTTCAGCACTACAGTTGTGGCTTTCATTTCTCCAAGTGGCACAGGTGACCCTGCCAAGCCTGTCTGCATTGGTAGGATTGGGATGGGACTGGCTGATGGCTGCACCTGGGGATGGGTCTGTGCTGGACAGTTTGCCCTAGGTGGCAGCTGGGGCTGGAGGTCTCAGCCTGATGAGCGCTCACCCCAAGGTGTCCCAGCCCTGCTGTAAGCACAGCAGCCTTCTCAGCTGTGCAACAGGAAAAAAAGTGTTTCTGCAACAGCTGCCACAGGGCGCTGTGAGGGCCACAGCCAGGAACAGGCTCCCAAAGGGACCAGATGAATTCCTGGGAGAAATTCCTACCTGCAGTCACAGCCACGCCTGGCTCTGGGCATCAGAACAAACCCTGGCAGCAGCTGGCAGGGCCTGAATCTTTTATTTCCACTGGGCTAGACATATCCTTGTCCATACACACCATGATGAATCCTTCTCCAGTCCCTGAGAAGAGGAAAATATTTCATGGCTAGCCCCAGCCACCATAGGCTGTCAGATGGACCCAGGACTGCTCAGGTGGGACCATGCCTCTCCTGCTGCCCTTGCCATGCGAATCCCCTCACAACCCATCCAGCAGCAGAGGCCATACACATTACCCAGGACAGGTGGAGACAGTCATCATAATCTGCCTTGGCATCTTTTTTTTTTTTTAAAAAAGCAATTTCCTCCCTCTGCCTCTCTGACAGAGCTGGGGAAATATTTAAGTGACCCGTCAACAGTTTTTTTATCTCCCTGGGAAGATGTTTTATCTGATCATGCCCTGCCAGCTATTCTTTACATGGCACCTCCTGTCCACTCCTGCTCCTTTGAGCCTGCCTCAAATGAGATGTGGCCGCCTTTCCCCTCCACTCCACCTGGGCAGAGCCAGTGGGTGCTGGGGAGCCCCTGCCCTGCCAGTGACAGGATGGGGCAGCAGCACCGCCAGGAAAACCAGCAGCCCCCACACCAAATTATCACACTCATGGGACCACCACAGGTTGCTTGGCCATCCCAGAGCAGAGGGTGAGGGGAGTCTCCTCAAGCCTTTTCCTTGGCTTTTAAGAGGGAACGGCACTGACATGGGGGTTTTGTGAATGATTTTTGTGTTCTGCTTTTCGGCCAGAATGGCTCTACAGCAGGGTTGGTGCTTTAACACAGTAATTCTCCAAGCGTAATGAAAGCTGACATTATATCAAACACAATAAAGACTTTCAGTTGATGGAGATCATTCCTGAACACACAAACCCATTAAACTGAGAAAAAAAAATATCAATTCTACACACTCGCCAGCCAAAAGAAAATGTGATTTGTTATCTAAAAAGGGGTTATAAACACAGCTTCAATGCACTTTCTGTGCTGTAATGAAAACTGGGTTTGAAATGGCAAGACGACTGCAAATTAGAGTATTTGATTTTATTTTCTAACTTTTTAGGTAAACCTTCTACAAGGGCAAGTGCAAGGTTACAGCGACGATCTTTCTGTTCTTGGCTGATAAGTAGGATCTGTAATTAAAGGAGGAGAAAAATGAAAGGAGGATAAGGAGCCGGCGTCCGCCCTTCTAACGCCACTTTGAACACAAATCCCTGCCTGCATCACCAGAGCAAACCCACAGGAACAGCTGCCGGCACCCGTGCAGGGTGTGCCACAGTGACCGCTCCCACTGCAGACATGTGCCGAGCAGACCATGGCAATGCCAATTGTATCAGCTGGTTGACAGGGCCTTGTACCTGGAGGGATGCTGCACCCAGGGCTGTATGGCCACCAAAGGGCACAGAGAGGGTCCACCACATCCCCCACCTTTATCTCTCACCTTTTTCAGGCAGCTGGGAGCGCAATCTCTGTTATTCCTCCTGTCCTTTCCCATTTGGCAAACAGCGATCCTGTTTTCCCCGGAGTTTCATTTCTAATGGAGCTTGAAATTATCTGGGCTTTATTATTTGCTTGTGAGCTTGCAGGCGGGGGTTATGGATGGAGGTGGTGGTGGGGGGCTGCCTGGTGCCCATGCTCTCTCTGCCACCTCTGCACACGCCACCGCACCCCAAAACCACCTGTGCTGTG
This sequence comes from Megaceryle torquata, assembly GCA_024611175.1. Taxonomy (NCBI): domain Eukaryota; kingdom Metazoa; phylum Chordata; class Aves; order Coraciiformes; family Cerylidae; genus Megaceryle; species Megaceryle torquata. The sequence continues at coordinate 43,012 of JANIJG010004704.1, read as the reverse complement.
CTCAGCAGTTAAACCCTGTCCCTGGCAGCTCTTACATCCACAGCTCAATGGATAGATGCTTGTTTGTTTGTTTGTTTCCCCTAAGGAGAAAGGGCCTATTGGGATCTGACCCTTCAGATGCCCCTTTTCTCTCCTGAAAGGTGGGGAGAGGTGGGAGGCAGGGGGGTAGCAGGCAGAGGAAGAGGGAAGCTTCCTAAATGTAGCGATGGAAAACACAGTGAGGAAGAACTGGTAGAAAAACAACAGTAATAAACATTTTATGAAGCAGAAAATGGCTTATAAAGAAGTCAACTTTTAAAGGCAATTCATATAATCCTGCCAAGTACACATAAAAGCAGGGATGGCTCTCTGCAGCATCAGAGTGTCCCTTAAAGGGACAAATAGCTTCAGTGGCTCCAGGAGACCAATGCACAGTGATAACAATGCCCTGAGATGCATTTGGCAGCTGGTAGTGCACACCTGTGCCTTCAACAGCTATCCCTGGGTTGGCAAAGCCCCCACTCCTGTGTGCCATGGGGGTGTGGGACACCCGAGCCCCTGCTGATAGTGCTGAGACAGGGCTGAAGGTCTGGAAAAGAACCTAAGGCACCGGAAAACCTTGGAGGAAAGCAGAACACATGGCTGGAGAGGAGCTGGGAGAACATGGAGTGAGCTAGGATGCCCAATGGGCAGCATGGCAGCTTGTCAATGAGGATGGATGCAAAGGATGGTAGCAAAAAACTCAATGTGACCTTCCAGCATTTTTATAGGTACATTTTGCAGGTCTCTTGTCTGAGCAGGGTGGTAAATAGAGAATGGGAATCTGGTAAACAGCATCATGGTTTACGCTGCAGCCCTGGCACCTTCATCTGCTGCTGGGGACAGTCTATCTGGGGGACTCAGCACTGCTGCCACAGATAGGGGACAAGGCTAGGGACATCTGAAGCATGGTGACAGCCTTGATATGCCTTGAGGGACAGACCCACATGGATCTGCACAGAGTGGAGCCAGCCTGTCCTAGCACAGCTCCTGCAGAGCCCTGGATACAAGTCTGGAGGCCAGAAAATTCTTACTGGGAAAAGTGGTTGGCCAGGCTTCTGTAAACTGGGAGATTTTTGTGGGCTCTCATCAAACCAGTACTGAGTGGTCCCAGTGCCCTGTGGTGGGAGCCTGCTCCCAGTATTGGCACCCAGCTCTCACTTTTCCAGGGCTGCACCAGCCTTCACTGGGGAATGAACATGTGTCCCTGAGCGACCTTTGCTGTGCAGGGAGAGAAGGACACAGCCTCTCCCCCTCCAAATCAATACAATGTCCCCACACCATAGCCTGCCCTGTCACGCCCCCATCCCTGCCTACTGTGCCACCCCAAGCTGCCACCTAGCCTGGTGTGAAACAAGCTGGAGGGAGAGCATGAGGGGGTGCCCTGGGTGCCACTGCATGGGTGACCTCAGGGCCAAGGCTGCTTTCAGCAATGAAAGCACTCCGGGTGTGCAGGGGAGCTCTGGTGATATGCAAGGACATGACCTTGGCTTGACCCTGCTGGGAGATGTGCGAGGCATGAGAGTGGTTGAGGACAAGGAGCAGGGACAGGGCAGAAGAGCGTGGAGCAGAGGGAAGTGTTTGGGGGTCAGGCAGGTGTTTTGCAAAGCCCTCTGAAGCAGGAAGCTGAGCTTAATCCCTTCAGAAAGGCAACTACAGTTGGAGTGCAGCTGGGAACACCAAAAAAAAGCAAGAAAAAAGAAACTTTCTCTGTAGAGATGGGTTGTGAGTGATTGCTGGCAGCAGCCTCCCAGCCGCTTGGGCTCCTTCTCCTGTTTCATCTTCCCCCGGACTTCCATAGCAACCCATCTGCAACGAGGTTTAATGGGGCTGCCATTAGCACTAATGCAGCGCAAACACTCAGCATCTGCCGGCGCGCCTTCAGATGGAAACACAAAAATAACCGTGCTCGCTGCAATCTGTCATTGACTTCGGTGTGAGGTTAGGATGCGATGCGCCAGGAGAGGAGGGGAGACTTGTGGCCAGAAGGAACAAGACGCTCGGTAGGACAGGAAGAGAGGAGGAGCTGGGGATGCTGCGCTGCTGCCTTCCCTGCCCACTGCCTGTGCCAGGGGCAGTAGCAGAGTCAGCATCACCAGTGCTGCGTGCTGGTCTGACTGTGCCCTGCCATCTTACAGGTGAAGGACAGTGAAAGGAGGTTCAATCCTGACAGCAAGAGCCATTTACAGACAGGGCTGAGGTGAGCAGGGCTGGGGCAGGCAGGGCTGGGGTATGCAGGGCTGGCTGCTAGCAGGGAGCAAAGGCCCAGGGCCCCGGGTGCTGTGCGCAGAGCCGGGCCAGTCCATCAAGTGTCCCAGACGGGTCTGGGCTGTCCTGATAAAGCCATGTTGAGCTCTGCAGTGACGCATGGCTGCACATTGTTTCTGGGTGACTCGCTCCTAATTACCTTGATTAAGTGGTTGCAAACAGTGCTACTAAAAATATTTTTTCTACAAAAGTGGATTTTTGAAAGGTTTGTGCTGTGAATGGCAAAATGAGCCAAAGGCTCCCCAGTGCTACAGCCTTTCCTGGTGTGTTTTGTATCATGACTGTTCTCCCCCTTGCAGCAGAAGGCAGCCAGTCTAATGGAGAGGGAGTTCTTTGGGGCTTCAGGGGGGCTCTGCAGCAGGAGCCCCTCCCTGTGGCCCAGGGGAACAGCAGAAGCACTGAGGACTGCTGCAAAACAGAGGAACTTTGCTCCAGTTCTGCCTGCCCTGCCCATGTCCCAGCCACAGAGCATCCACCCCCTCATGCCAGCCCAGCACACTGTGCTTGGAGCCACCATGATGCCTCTCAGGTGCCCACAGCCAAGCTCTGGCTGCTGCTCAGGGACCAGCTGTCCCAGCTCTCCTGACCCCAGATGACATACAGATCAGGCCAGCACTAGGGATGAGTTAAGAGCCCATGGAAGAAGCCTGTGCTCCCCTCAGGGCTGCTTCTGGCCTTCTCTGGGAGCCTTGTGCCCACACTTGAGGTGCTGGTGAGGCCTGTGCCCACACCAAACCTTGTTATCATATAATCAAAGAATGGTTTTGATTGGAAGGCACCTTAAAGACCATCTAGTCCCAACCATCTTGACATGGGCAGGGACACCTAAAGCAGTTTGCTAAAAGCCCCATCCAACCTGGTCTTGAACACATCCAGCGATGGAGCATCCACAACTTCCCTGGGTAACCTGTTCCAGTGTCTCACCACCCTCAGAGTGAAGAACTTCTTCCTCATTTCTATTCTAAATCTGACTAATCTTATCCTCCTAATGTCCTCGCCACCAGTCTCCCAGAAAGAGGTGACAGTCATTTGGCAGTGCTGTTATGCAGAAAGGTCTCAGTGACCACCGGTGCCAATGACAGATGTCTGCTGGATGGGAGGGCCAGCAGACACTTCACCTCTCCTTTGCAAGGCTGTTTCTGCTCATGAAAGGGGGATGAGAACCATCCACAAGGATCCACCCCACACCAGCCACATTGTGAATGAAAGTCAAGCAGCTCAACACTTTGCCTTCTCTTCTTCTCCTCCTGCGTCTTCCTTTCCACATTAAATCCTGGTGACTATTGCCAATGGCAGGAGGGTCTGCATGAGTGGGATGTGGCTCCAGGTTCTCATCTCCTCTCCTCCCTGAGTCATAGTTGCAGAGAAATACCCCTCAAAATGCACCAACAAGGCCTGGTAGTGGGGTTGTCCCTGGTCTTTCCCCCCAGTGACTGCAGGGGCTTCCCTGGGGCCCAGCAGGATCTGGCCTGACCTTGAGGAAGGGGCTGCATGGCTCAGGAGTATTTTTTATTGTAGATTCCGTTTGCACTGGAAGGAAAACAATCTTTCCTTCCTTTTGTATTATTTTTATAATTTGAGAGCATTTCCAGGCAGAATCCTTCAGGTTCCCGCTGAGCACTATCACCGCCAGAATTACAAAGTCAAATGCAATCATTAAACCCGCATCATCCCTCTCCTAGCCCAGATTGCTCCTTCCCCCAGAAACAGCCCCCACTGCAGCTGAGCTGCTGTCAGGTGCCACGGATGAGTCGGCGCGTGACCACGGGCGCTGCCATCACCCTGTATGACACCTTGCTTGGCACCAAGCCCTCCCCAGCCCCCAAAACCTCGGCACTGAGTTACCAGCTCAACCTTCACCTCTTGCCTTCCCCTTGCAGCATGTGCAGTTAAGAGGTGAGTCTGGAAATGAGATCAAAATCACTTCATTTGCTCTCATTAGCCCTGGCAGGCGGTGGTGCAGCAGCCACCTGTGTGCCGAGCAGCACAGCATGGCCAGCGGTAACTCACAAGGAAGCCAAGAATGCAGGCAAGGAGGGAAGGAAGAGCCGAGGGATGGGATGAGGAGCTGATTCCTGTGCCAGGAGCCATCCCCAAGGCTGGTGCCTCTGCAGAGCTCAATGACCAGAAGGGAAGGGTGTGAGAGCAGCTGTGGTGCGCATGGAGCCTTACCCGGATGTTGTCCTGCCAGTGGTGAGCCTTCTGGAACTTCTCCGCTGCATTGGCAAGTCTCTGTAAAGCAAGCAGGAGAGAAGTGAGCCCAGTGAAAGCGAGAAGAGCTAGCTGAGCACTGTCCACAGCAACCCAGGACTGTGGGTTCCACCTCAACACCTACCATCCCTCTGTTTGGGGGATCCCTCAGGACCCTGCAACCCTTCTGCCACACAGGCAGCAGGGCAAGAGGAAGGATCACAACAGGCAGCACATCCTGGGCATGGGGAGATAGTGTTTCTCTGCATGGTCCTGCCTTTCCCAGAGAAAACCAGTGTCTCCAGGGGGATGGCTGCCACCTGAACTCAGTCAGGGCTCAACCCTCACCGCTCAGCCTCTGTTGGCATTGCTGCTGGAACTGGACAGGGTCTCATTTGTGGCACAGGGCAAGGGCTGAATCGGTGTCCCTGTGCCAATGGTCCTGGCTCTCTGCAGGGCAGACCCTTCAAAAATTATTTGAAAACCCTTTTGAAATGTCCCAGCACTGGGTACCAGAGATGCATGGCTCTGCCCATCCAGATTAACCCTTTCACATGCCCATGCCCTCCTTCACCCTGTTGCACACCCAGGGATATCGGGTCTGTGGTACTGAGCCCATCTGCAATGTGACCGTGTTTCCAGGGAGCTGGTGAGCAGGAGAGGAACCAGCTATAGGATGCAGCAGCTCTGCCTGCAATGGCTGCCTGCAGCAGGAGGCTCCAGGGCTGAGCTGCCTGGCCAGGTCTCACCCAAGGCTGGGGCAAGCACGACCTTCTCCTGCTGAAGTGAGTGAGGCTTCAAGGGAGACAAAAGCGACCCTCTGTCCCTCAACCAGCCCCAGGCCTCCAGGGGTGTAGGCAGCTGCCTTGCTAGGGCTGTACAACATGGGTGGCACTGAAGCCCAGCTGGAGGTAGCCAGCCTGCAGAGTCGAGGGCCGCTGGGACCCTTGGGTCCCAGACACCCTCACTGCGGGCAGGGGCACAGGACTTATTGCCACAGCCTTGCAGTACCCGGTACAGCTGTGCACTCCTCACCAGCCGTCAGCTTCACAAGGCTCCCAGGGAATACATGCAACAGAGATCTCAGCACCAGAGGCTGAGTGGTTAATCTGTACAGGATTAATTGGCCATGAGGCTGTTGAGGCTGTTGCAGCCCAGGAAGGCTCCCTAATGAGTTAGTGGGACATGCATCAAGCAAAGATGTGCGGTGCTGCATCCTTCCTTGTTTCCCTGCAACCCCCAGTGGGATGGGACACACTCTGCTCCACACAGGCAATGCTGGCAGACAGAGCATGGTGAAGGAGGGGATCCCTGGCCACCTCCAGCCTCCTGAATCACCTGAGAAGAAAGGAAGGAAGGAAGGAGCACTGACAATGGATTATGTTCTGGGCCAAACAGCAACCCCAAATCACCACCTGGGCAGGTGCAGAGATGCACATAATGTTCCTAGTGCTACTGCACACCCAACTTTCATGCTGTGAACAACAAATGCCAGAAGGAAACAGAACTCCTTGGCTCAGTGGGGACTTGGCACATCATCAGGAGCCCACTGGAAGTCCAATTCCATCCCTTGGAATTTATTTCCCCACAGCCTGAAGAGGGCCTGGCTATAAAAGCACACACATGGGAGATGACAATGTCTGGAGAGGTGGGCAAGAGTCCTGGGTGCAGCCACATGTGCCACAGCTGCTGTCCCCACTGTCACCAGTTCCTCCAGCACCCCTGTCAGCACACGGGGATGCAAAATACCTCAGCCCTTCTAAGCAGGTGCTTAGGGAGAAAGGGAGTCCCAAAGCTTCAAGGTGTCTTCTTTGCAGGAGAGCAGCAGCAGCACCCAGCCCTGGCAGCACAGCAGGAGCAGGGCCACAACAGCAGGTGCTGTGTTACTGAGACATGGCAAAGCACAGGTACTTGAAAGCAAGGTGATGAGCAGTGAAAGACATCATAGATCTGGCCCTCCCTAGCCAGAGAACACAGCTTGCTCTTATTGGATGTGGGGAAATGTGTATCCATCATTGCATAATCTCACCACACACTAGTCAAAACTTTCCTGTTTAATCATTTCTCTTTTAAAAAATCTTTATTTCCAAATCAAAGTGCTTGTTTTCAACGGCCAGCAGCCAAGGGGAAAGATCAGCTATCAGCTGAGCATTGAAGCAAAATACCTACGGCTCTGGTGGTGAAGAGAATGGGAGACAATGCGTGGCTGGACAGAAAAGCCCAGTAATATTAATTTTCAGGGCAGTTTTGCAGAGGCCTCAACTGTGCAGCCTTCTAGCTGCCTAGAAGAGTGGTGGCCTAATTCTGCACCTCATCCCCCAAGCTTTTGTGCTCTGTTTATGTACTGAGATGGCTGATTAAAGGCAAGCATTTATTCTGAGTTGTTGTTAAGGCAGCAGTGATGAAATATGCATATTTCTGTACTTGATAAGAGCGTGCTTGTTTATTATGGGCCAGGGTAAGATTTATGGACAACTTTAACTATTCATTGCCTTGTGTGAAGTGCCTGGAGGGTTGCAAATGGTGCAGGAAGGTACAGATACACCCAGGAACAACACTTCGACAGAAGACATTTTTCCTCTGGAAAATGTCAATTTGTCAAAGCTGATATGGACACAACTTTGGTTCGTTTTTTTTTTTTTTAATAAAAAAACCAACAAACAGATGTTCTTGTTTGACAAATAGCACATTGCAGGGACAAGGGAGCCAGCGGCAGGATGGCACAGCCATAGCAGGGTGAAATGTTGGCTCCCAGCTGCCACTAGACAGCCACCCTGGGACAAATGCCCCCAGAGACTCCCAACTGGTGCCTCTGCAGCATTTTCCTCACTAAAGGCATTTTGGTCCCATGACCAAGATGGAGACTAGGAAAAGAGAGGGACCAAGTGGTCTCTCCTCTGCAATAGGGACCCTCTGTCCACCTCTGTCGCTGCTAGGGTCATGCCTTGAGTGAGGCCACGTCAGGGGGGCTCCCATGGGATTCAGGACCCTCCAAAACCATGGCAAAAAGCATGGGCCCCCAAGGGGGCTATTTGGGACAACTCTGCTCACAAACAGGACACAGAGTTGTGTTTTAGGGCTGGGAAGTTGCTGCTGCTCCAGCAAACCCTCCCAGCCACATCTCCCCAGGGAAGGTGATGGGTCTGCCTGGAGCCACACAGTGCTCAGCTGCAGGACATCCCCATTAATGCCAAATAAGTTCATCATAAATAATGTTATCGTGTTCAGTACAGTGCAAGGATTATTTCTAATCCTTAATAACAAATAAAACATTATTTTTCAAGTGTTACAGATCAATCAGTCCATCTCAAGGTGTGCTGTGTTCAGGGATCATGAGATGCCCAAGCTGCAGGCAGAGCACTGGGGAACTGGGCAGGGGTCCCATATCTGGACATGGCAGCCAACAAAACCTCCCATTGGCTTCAGACCTGAGCCAGTTGATGGTGTGGTTCCAACAGCAAGAAAAATTAGAATAGTTACCAAAAATTAAGCACAGTTGTGAAATACCTGCAAATTTCTACCAGGTTCTAGTGCAGGGATTGCCCTGGCACTTTAAGGAGTGCAGTTCTTTCCCCAGAAGTCACTGAGGGCTAAGGACAGGAGATTTAGAGGCTGAAAACACCAAATTGAAATGACTTCGCAGGTCATAAAAGGCCAGCAGGAGATTTGCAAGGGATTGGCGTCTGGAGATCCTGACAGAAGGCAATGAGAGCAGGAAGGTGCTGTGCAGGCTTTATTGTGTCCTGGCCTCTTCTGTATTCTGCACAGTGCTCCTCTCTGCCTCGTTGCTCACCGGGGCAGATCCATCAGGAGCTCCCTGCTCAGCGCACTGGCTCGCCAGGGATTAAGGAACCTTGGGGACAGCACGGACTCAGGATGGGCAGGTGCTGGTGAAGGGAGCACAGTGAAGGGTGCTGGGTGTGCACCCTCCCTCCCTAAAAGCTATGCAGGAAAGGAGAAGGGGGACAAGGTAGGTGACCTTTCATCTGTCTAGAGGATGGCATCTCTGAACGTACAGCTGCTTCTTTGCCCCTGCTTTGCTTCAGGACCTTGCTTCTCAGCCTTAATCACCCACAAGCTCACCTACCCCACCCTGAGCATGGCTCACCATATGCGCTTGCCCACGGCAGCACCTTTCAGGGGGCAGCCAGTCTGATGTCTGGACACTGCTGGGAGTGAGGTGGTGGGAAATGCTCTGAGCATTGGAGCTGGCACAGTCAGGGACCACAACCTCCTCTCCAGGTGAGGGGACTGTCCCTTCTGTCAGCATCCCTACTGCTCAATGGGCCAGCATGCAGGTGGACTGTTCCCAAGGTACCAAGCACCCAAGGGTGCTGCTCACCTTCTCCTCACCACCCCTTCTCCCCCATGGCACTTGGGGTTCTCTTTTGCATTGCTCCAATATTTTTGCACAGTGGCTTTCCAAGGGAAACTGGTCCAGTGCTTTGCTAAATCTCTCTTCCCAGCCCCCACACAGCAATAAGTATGCCCTGGCTGTTCCTGGCTCAGTCAGATCAGAAGGTTTAACTTGGGAGGCAGTGGAGCAGAGACCAGAGCAGCACAGGGAGGCCAAAGGCCAAGGTTAGATTTATAAAACAGGATTACAGCAAACTCACTGCAAGGGGAGACTGAGCAGCCCTGCGTAACGGCAGCAATCCCAAGCCTCCCTGTGGAAATAAACCACCCCATGCCTATGCCAATGCTGGGGGATGCTCAGGGAGCCTTGGATGATGTCCCCAGCTCCTTCCCACAGGTGGTAAGGAAGGGCCCAGTGATGGCCCAGCAAACAGTGGCTGCCTGTGCCTGGGGTATTTGCTCTGAGGGTGAGTTGCTCCAGCTAAGCCTTCATTTAACTTCCCTACATGTGGCTGTTATCACTCTCATCTCAGCACCTTCCCCAGCCGCGTGAAGTATATTAACCTCTCGCACCTGAGCACACACCAGGAAGGAAAGATCTTTGCTGGAGATTAACACAGCCCTACAGTACTGGGCCAGAGGTCTACCCACCATCTTATCATCCCAAAGCAAGAAAACAGAGGTGAAAGGTTAAGACAAGAAGGTGAAAAACAAACACACATGACAAAGCCAAGTAACCTAAGCTGCAGGGAAGAACACCTCCTAGGAGCTGGTTTTGCAGCTCCAGGATGAAGGAATGAGGATGGAACAAACCCCCTCCTTTAGGAACAACTCCCTCTCCATGAATGGGGCACCCTGAAACTACATCTGGATTCAGAGCATCCAGAAAGGCACAAGACCATTCCACGTGCTTCACGCACCTACATCTCAGACTTTACCAGAGCAGAGGGCAATTTCTCACTGTCCCACCTCCTGCCACCAGTTCTGGGGTGCTCCCACTGTCTCTCCTTCTCATGCCCAGCCCATCCTCTCCCCATTCACTGAACCTGCCACCGGCAGCCCCCCGGGAAAACTCTAACAGCACAGCACACACACCACCATCAAAAAGTGATCAACCAGTGACAAAGGATGACAACCCCCTTACACACAGAGGCTATATAAATCTTGAGTAAACACTGTAAAGCAGCGAAGCATCTCATCCTCTAATAATCTCTGAGACAGTTGATCCCAGGGCTCTTATTACCCCTGCAGCCATCATCTGAAATCCAGTTGGCAGCAGGCTCAGCCACGGCTGAGTATTGATCAAGGAGGCAGCTTCAAACATGCTGCGGCATTTTTCTTTTGGAGCACTAACTTGTTTGTCAATAACTCCCTCGTCCATGTGGAGGGAAAGAAGTGGCTGGAACCCATCTCCCCTCCTCTGGTGTCCATCTCCAGGCCATGAAAAGGAGGATGGAGCTGAAGCCAGCACTAGCTTATAATTCTCTCCTGCCTGTTGGGGGGCAAATAAAGCCCCAGTGAATATCAAAGAGCAAGTGGTAAGTCCTCCAAGGTCTTCCAGACCTCAGTGTTGTATCAGCTGGTGCTGGCTGCTGGGGTCTGGGAGGATGGTGAGCCCGGGGGGGATAACTCTGTCACCAGTGAGGATTACAAGCACAGACCTGGAGCAAAATCAGAGCCAGAGCCACTGCAGACACCACACAGGGTGGTATGGCCAGCACCCAGCCCGAGAAGTCTGGGATGAGCCTCAACGCCATAACTTTCATTGTTTTACTGACCATCTCACTAACTGATGGCTCTGCAGGCCAGCAGCACATGGCTTTTGTTCCCCTGCCAGAGTCTCTCTTTGCTCCTTCTCCTCCAGAGCCACAATTTTTACCATTAAGAGACACCATCACCAGTACTAAGAGCACACATCCCAAGTGGAGAGGTACTATGAGTGGGGGTGAGGGAAAGAAGAGCATCACTGCTCAGAATGTTTCTCCAACCCCAAAATATCACCTAAGCCTCCAGAAGAGCTTAACTTCTTACAAATGGAAAAGCACTGAGGGCAAAAGGACAGTGCAGTGAACCAGCCATCCTATGGCACGAGCTTTGCCTGGCATTCTCTTCAGCTCTTTTCCCCTTAGAGAAAAGCCCCTCTCTGTTACCTTTCTCCTGGCTTTTGTGCCACCTGTAAGGGCTGACATTTGCTTTCTAAAATCCCAAGGAGAGAGAAGCTCTTCCCCTGCTCCCCATCACCCTGACTGCTCCCATGGAGGAGGGAAGGGGTGTGGTTGGGGACCAGCAATAGCAAAACTTCAGCTGCTCAGACCCTTCTTGGCTCCTGTTTTCACCAATATGATGCCAAATAACCACAGCCTCATCCCTCCTAGGAGAGGAAGGGCAAACACGAGGGTGCAGGAATTCATCCCCAGCTCCACCAGCACTGAGACAGAGACATGTGATGCAGGATGGACAGACAGGACCAGGTATAAGCAGGTGCAGGCAGGCTTAGCCTCTCTCCCCAGCCTCCTCCCCAGTAGAAAGGACATTTGAATACATCAGTGTCACCGCTTCTTGCATCCTCCTGGCTTTCACCCTGGACGTACGGTAGCAAATCCTGCTCCTGCATTAAATATGCCTTTAAAGTATACTGCTAAACAGCATCACGCTTAAGCCCTGCTAGCTTCTGCCCACTTCAGGATGCAGGTGGTCCCTTGGGAAGCCAAAGCAGACGCATGTGTCCTCAGGACCTAAGAAAAAGCACTTTCTTCCATCCCCTTAGCTACACTATTTGCAGTCATGGTATCCTTCTGCATCTTCTACACATGATGGAGAAGTAAGCTGTGATCTCTGCTCTGAGATCCCAATATTCAGACAGAGGAAGAGCTGAGTAGGAGGCTTCAGTGGCCCTATGGCAGCATGACTCTCCACACTGTCCCTGCCCAGGGGCACCTGGTCTGCCCCCAGCCAGCAATGTCAGGCAGGAATGCTGCTCCAAACACCTACACTCCTTTATGCAGCTCAGTAAAGGAAAGGGTGAGAAACTAGAGGTTGTTCCTCAGTATGTCCAAACCAGGGCAAGCATCACAAGCCTCTGAGATAGGAGAGATGATACTGGAGGATGTGCTCAGCCAGGCCAGTGCTCCGACAGCTAGCACTTGCTGTCCTTCAGCTGCAGGAGTAACCTCCTCTGTCTCAGACTGATCCAAACTCATCCTCAGGGCAATGGAGTTGCTGCAGCAAGCTGCCATCGGGACCCTTGCACTCATTTGTTAAGTGTCCTCAAAAGGAAGAGGATTCAGGACTGCACATTAGGCATCCCTTTTACCTAAAACTTAGTGAGAATTTGTTGGTGAGAAGAAAAGTAAGGATGTGAATAGCTTTTCCAAGACTGTCCCAGGTGAGAAATCCAAGTCCAGCAGCTTTAAATTGTGCTCACTTCACAACTCTTGCTCTCTTCTGGAGCCATCAGCTCATGAGACAAGCGGGGCAGAGAAAGTCCAGTCTGTTCCTGATCCTACCACTTCTGCAGTAGTCAGTTAGACCGTACCTGGTCTTAAACCACCTAAACAGAATCCTAGCTAGCATGGAAGAAAGTCTTTCTTGGGATGAAGCTGGAATATTGATAGCTGGTTCCTGGGAAGTACTGAAGAGCTGGGATGTGTCAGCAGCATCCCAGAGGACTGGTGGATACAAACCACCCAACAAACATGGCTGCAGCCTGTCAGCTGTAGGTGGGATAGATGTGTGTCCCAGCAGTGTGAGGGCTTCCCATCCCACTCTGAGCCCCCTGGTAATTGCAGCACCACTGCTCCTGGGAGGGCTGACAGCTGCACACACCAAAGCTAAAAGCCTGTCAAGTGCCACTACTTTTTTGTTTGGCTCTTGTTATCAGCCACTTTGGGAAGAGCTAAAGCTGGGATCCTGCTGTGTGCTTGGTGGCACAAGCATGGTGGGGATGAGGCAAATGAGCTACTGGGCACAAACACAGCAACCTGGCACAGTGCAGCAGGTCTGCCAGAGCTCTGCTGCAACTGGAAGGGCTTGGGGACTCTCCTGCAGTTCTCACTGGCTGGGTGATGTGCAGCTCGCTTGCTGCACAATAAGGTTTCAGACAACCAGAAATAATTCAGGTCAAGACACATTTGCTAGGAGGTCAGGGCTAGGGAAATGCGATGGCAGGAGATTAACTCAGCTGGGGAAGTGGAACTGGTGCTGCCCCAGGCTCCTTCCCTCTCCTCTTCCCCCTGTACCAGAGTGCTGTGGCTCCCATGGGATGGGTGAGTGGTGGGCTTAGTTGACTGGAGGGACATGGCTCCCAGAAAGGGTTTTGGAAGATGATGCTTTATGGCACAATGTCCCAGGCATCCTCAGCTTCTGCAGCATCAGGAGGGTCAGCGAACATGTTATTCAACATCTCAGCCCACTGTTCCAGCCCCATCTCCTCCTCAGGTAAACTCCAATCATTCAATCCAACAGTGCTCTCTAAACCACACTCAACCTGCAGAGATCCAGTTATGATCATTGAGCAGGACTTGTCACAGTTCAAAATCCATTACAATAAGCACAAACCATTTCGGCAGTAATTAGAAGAGATAGTTTCATGTAAAAATCAATTTTACTTAGAGCTTGGGGGAACACTATTTAAAAAAATAAATTAAAAAATGGAAGGAATACAACTTGACACTTGGGCAGGAAAGAAGGAATTTACCTGGCCAGGTCTTAGAAGACAGAGTCTTTAAAGGAAAAAAAAAAATCCTTCCTTATCCTTTAATATTTTGAAGAAATAAGTCCCATGTTAAGATATCAGGAAGTTCAAGAAGTGACTCCCCCTTACTCCCCTTACCTGACAATGCTCCACGTGGTACCAACAACAGAGGAGCTCCTGAGAGATGCAGAAGGACATCCCTGGGAACCCAAAGTGCAGCTGGCTGCTGCGCCTGCATCCCAGTGGGCCCTCGGCTCCTTGCTCTGCAGGGATGAGACCTTTTGTGCCTCTGAAATCCTACTCTTTAGCTCTTTGCTTTTCATTGGACAGGAGGATGTTAGAAAGTTTGCGTTGGAAACCACTTACAATCGATTTATTTTAAGGCTTCACCTCTTGCTGTGCTGCGATTTGCGAGCTTTAAAAAGCACCTCGTTTATTATCTGCTGCTGCGTGGGGATTTCCATATGGCACATCACAGTACAGAGAGAGCTCCTCTGTTAATAAGTTTGTATGGAAGGCAGGTTTTCAGCATGCAGAAATGCCCCCAGAATGCACCAAAATGTTACTACCCAGCACCAGCAAGCCCCAAGGGGAGCTCCCAAGACTTCCCAGCTTGAAGCCTTCTGGAGACACATGTGCTGTTTTCCTGTGTCCCCCAACACCACCAGCAACCCTTCTGTAGCCTGAGAAGGGTTGGCCTTGCTGACCAGTAACTTGGGCCTTGTTACCACTAGAATATAAACATAACCAGAGCATTTTTAAATTGCCAGTTTAAAGCACCAAAGAAAAGCAACTGTAATGCAAAAAAATCCCATATAGGACTTTTTAGTGGTGTTGTGTTCTAAAAATAAGTTCAGGAAGAGATGGTCCACAATCTTCTACACCACTTAGATGTACACAAGTCCATGGGACCAGATGGAATTCACCTGAGAATTCTGAGAGAGCTGGAAAAGGTGCTCACCAAGCCACTTTCCATCATTTTTCAGCAGTTGTGGCTGACTGGGAGGTCCCATCAGACTTGAAATCAGCCAGTGTAACACACATCTGTAAGAAGGGCTAGAAGGAGGATCCAGGAAACTACAGGCCTGTCAGTTTGACTTTGGTGTCAGGGAAGATGGCGGAGCAGATCATCCTGAGTACCATCACTTGGTACATGTAGGACAATCAGATGATCAGGCCCAGTCAGCATGGGCTTATGAAAGGCAGGTCTTGCTGGACTAACCTGATCTCCTTTTTCAATGTGGTCACCCACCTATTGGGTGAGGGAAAGGCTGTGGATATTGTCTATCTGGACTTTAGTAAAGCCTTTGACACTGTCTCCCATAACATTCTCCTTGGCTGCTCATGGCTTGGATGGGCATACTCTCAGCTGGATAAAAAAACTGTCTGGACAGTTGGGCCCAAAGAGTGGTAGTAAATGGAGTTAAATCCAGTTGGTGGCCGGTCATGTGTGGTATGCCCCAGGACTCAGTAATGGGGCCAGTTCTGTTTAATATCTTTATCAATGACCTGGATGAGGGGATCAAGGCCATCCTCAGTAAGTCTGCAGAAGACACCAAGCTGGGTGGAAATGTTAATCTGCTCAAGGGTAGGGAGGCTCTGCAGAGATATCTAGACAGACTAGATTGATGGGCCAAGGACAATGGTATGAATTTCAGTAAGGCCAAATACCCAGTTCTGCACTTTGGCTACAACCTCCAGCAGCACTACAGGCTTGGGGAGGAGTGGCCGGAGAGCTGCTCAGCAGAGAGGGACCTGGGGATGTTGACTGATTGCCAGCTGAACATGAGCCAGTACTGTGCCCAGGTGGCCAAGAAGGCCAACAGCATCCTGGCCTGGATCAGGAATGATGTAGCCAATAGGACAAGAGAAGTGATTCTACCCCTGTACTTGGCACTGGCGAGGCTGCACCTTGAGTACTGTGTTCAGTTTTGGGCCCCTCACCACAAGAAGGACACTGAGGCACTAGAGCATGTCCAAAGATGGGCAACAAAGGTGGTGAAGGGCCTAGAGAATATGTCTTATGAGGAATGGCTGAGAGAATTTGTTTTGTTTAGCTTGGAGAAAAGAAGGCTCAAGGGAGGCCTTATTCTCTGCAACTACCTAAAAGGAGGTGGTAGAGACATGGGAGTCAGTCTGTTCTTCTAAGTAACAAGTGACAGAACAAGAGGAAATGGCCTAAGTTGTGCCAACAGAAGTTTAGATATGAGGAAGAATTACTTTACCAGATGGGTTATCAGGCACTGGAATGGTTTGCCCAAGGAAGAGGTTGAGTCCCCATCCCTGGAGGTATTTAAAAGTCACATAGACATAGTGCTGAAGGATATAGTTTAGTCTTCTCAGTGTTAAGTTAATGATGAGACTAGATGATCTTAAAGGTCTTTTCCAAACTAGGAAATTCTGTGATTCTGTGACCATAGTTGGAACCAACTTTGCACAAACTTTCAGAAAAATGTCAAGTCATAGCAGCTCCAGGTGTTGGGGGGAGTTTCAGGGAGATGGAAGCAAGCAAGCTCAAGTGGGTCACCAAAAGGGTCTTCCAAATGCAACAGCTCATAGTGACCCCAACACTCATCCATCTACCACCAGCATTTCCACAGGGCAAGGGGCAGCCTCCCAGATGCCAAGACCCATTTCCATCCCTTTGGGACATCTACCTCCACCCTTTCTGCATCTTTGCCATCCTCCTCTGCCATGAGGACAACACTGGAAGAACACAGGTGGAGCACTCAGCAGGGTCCAGGGCTTTGCCAGTGCCTGTGGCCAGCACCATGCAAAGCTCTGTCCTGGGAACAAGATGGGTTGTGCTACGGCAACGGGGGAATGGCAAACAAGGAGGGGGAAATGAGTCTGAGCAAAGAAAATGTACTGTCAGAGAGGTGAATGGTGCCCTTGAAGACCTCAGAGGAAAGTACAATGAGTGAAGCTTCCCAGGGAGGACCTGTGGCTTTGAATGCTGCAAACAGGAGTGGGTAAGGCATCAGAACACAGGCAGAGACTTGTGAGCATCTGGGCGCCCTCTCGGAGCTCACCTATGACTGCAATTTAACAACAGTTATATGTAAAGATGGTCTGATTATCTATCAAGCAAATTATATGTTCCACTTTGGAAGTCTGTTATTATGAATTTACACAATAGAAAGGTAAGAAAAAGCTTCTGGGGTTTGACTTCGCTCCCGAGCACAGGTGGTGCTGGTGCTGCCATCATGCCAGGAACACTCACCCAGCAAATGGGGAAAACCAATTAACTGCCTGGGGAAATACCACACAAATCTCAGGCCATTTCCCTACCCTGGCAGAGTTTTGCCAGGGCAGTGATGCAGGAGGGTTGGCTGAGCAGCCCTTTGGGCCAATGTCTTCATCCCAGTGCCCAGGTTTGCAAAAGGATCGTGCACCCCCTTTTGAGATCAAGATGCTCTCTCACCCTCTCCTAACTCTTCAGTCTCTTGCTCTTTGGCAAAGCTCAAAGATCAAGCTCTTCAGGCTTCATTGCTCTTTTCCAAGATGTCCAAATGTGCTTTCCCAGTCCTCTGCTTTCCTGTTCAAAGCCCCAAATCCTCATGCAGCATTTCCCTTCAGGCCCTAGCCCTGTGTTGATGCTTATGGAGCACAGGACAAACCCAGTGTGCTGGTCAGCTACTGTGCTGATGGACCAGAATTACTGTTGCTTTGGTTTTGCCCCTCATTCACCTATTCTCTCTTGTCTGGACCCTAAAATTTAAGTGTCATTTGACTCTGCATTTTTACAGCACAGGAAGTCCAACTCATGACCCAGTTTCCTTAGTGTTAAGATACAAGGCGGCACTAAACAGGAACACACAACCACCACGGATGCAAGAGGGTCTGATGCCCACCCTTGTCCAACACCCAGCCCAACTCCTGACAGAAGGTATGTCCACTCAACGTCACCTCACATCTCTCCATTTTCTGGTTTCCACAGACTCCTGACATTTCTGTAATAGAATTTTCCAATGAGCTTCAATACAGATCCACTCCTGACTCTGTTATTGTCTTTTAATTTCTTTCTTTCCTTCTCTTGGCCCTTTTGTAAGGAGAGAGCTCTCACCTCCCACCATAAAGCCATAGCTCCTGCCTGGCAGATGTGGCACCTAGAAAGCATCAGTGCTAATAAAGCCACCTGTAATGACAGCTCAGCTCCCCTCCCTCTCCTTCAGCAAGCATGATTGCCTTCCATTCTCAGGGTGAATACAGAGCCATCCAAGCCAAGGAGAGGGATTCAAAACACATTCACTCCCCACTACGTCCATTTCTTGGGCTTTGTCTTCATTCACTTCATCTGAGATGTGCCCTCACTGCAGACCAGCCCCCCCAAGCTGCCTCTCCCTTCCCTGTGGCACATGGCTCTGGCACAGCTAGAGACCCTGCAGCCCTCCCTTGAGGTATGCACTTGTTGGGAGAAAAACTTTCCAGCTCAGGTTTTCCCTATGGCACCTCTGGCCTGACCCTGCAGCTCCCCAAGGGCAGCATCGCTGCTGGGGATCCTGCAATCCCCTTCCCTCCATCTCGCTCCAGGAGCATGTTTCAGTGTTACCATTAAAACCAAAACTCCGGGTGACTTGACACTTTTTGTTTTAAAGACCAAAGTGGAGGAGGAGAAGGCGTGGAAGAGCTCCCTTAAGGGAAAAGCCATCAACTGGAACAAGATTTCAACAACTACACATTTCTTGACCTTTTCCACAGTCATATCTTTAATGCTTCACAGATGGATTTGATAAAAAAGAAAAAATTAATAAAATAGATTTCATTTTTAAAAAAAGGTCAGGACATGTGTTACAGGGGAAAACTCATTTAGGTCCTTACCTGCCACCTCACGGATGCTGGAGAGCCCCCCCCTTCCTCCCACCTGGAGCACTCCAGCCCAGGCATCCATCTCCCTGCCTCAATTTTCATCACATTTGGGGTTCAATCTCTTCTGGACTTTTGCTTCCCCTGCCAGACATGGGGTCAGGAACCATAAGCACTCAGAGATGCTTACAAATGCTTGAGAACCACAAATATCTGGTGAGATGTTGCACATCTAACCTCAAGAGGCAGACAGTGAGCTCAAATGTGGAGAAGATGCTTGTCCAAGCTCCAGCATAGCTTTTCTATCTGCTGCTGCTCTACCTTGGGCCCAAACTCCTCTACAAATGTCTAGGTAGATTCTGAGGCTGTTGTGCTGTTGAGGTTGATGCGATGTCCAAGACACACAGAGCACAACCAACATCTGCACTCTCTTGGCTCACCATGATGGCCATTCTCATGGGTCCTGCACCCACCTCGTCAACATCAGTCCTTGCTCCTGCCCATGGACTCCAATGTAAATCCCATTGCATTTGAGACTGGGCTTGTCAAGAGCAAGCAAAGCAAAAGAAATCCCAAGCACAGAGCCAATTCTTGCTGATAAAGATGTTTTAAAAAAGAAATGTTATTTAATAGCAGCTTCTTCCCAGCTGGCCCAGTGGCCTGTTCCCAGAGGCTCAGGAACAAAAGCAGCCCGGATGCCAGCTACGGACATTATGAAGTGTGCTCTGCAATTAGAGCTGTCTTCCGTCTAACTTCTGCCTCCTTTTACCATTCCCTGCTTTTTTTTATATTTTTTTTTTCACTAAGAACAAAATATAATTCATCAAAGTTTGCAAAAAATATACGAATTACTGCGATAACATCATACTAAGTTATTAAATGGTGACAATGGGGGACAATTACAGTATATGCTCCATTATATAGCACTGCCGTTGGGATGAATCAAAGTAAAACACATGGTGAATGGCTAGGAGCTTATTAAAGGGAACATTAGTGTGCCAGAATATAATACCTGCCATTCAGCTGGGGAGTTATCACTGAGCCAGCACTGGCAGAGACTGGGAAGGAAAGTTGTGGAAAAGACTGGCAGATTCACTGCACAGTTCAAGGCACCAGCCCCATGCTAGGGACACAGCAGACTGATCCTCAGCGCTTAAAGAGGGAAAAAGGTCAAAACCGCAACCCACCACAATACAATGTCTCCTGTCAATTCTGCTCCTGGAAAGCTCTAAAGACTTTTGTAATGGCTCAGCCAAGCACAGGTGGACAACCACTTCCTCCAGCTCCTACCAGCATCTGTGGGAGTAGCCTCTATGTGCTCACCAGCATCCCAGAGGGTATCTCACCCCTGCCTTTTGTGCAAGGGCTGCTCTATCATGGTCAGCAAGCTTTTGCAGGCTTGGTATTTTTATTTTGAGGTTTTCTCCTGCCCAAACAGTGCCCAGCCCAAGGCAGCAAGGCAGCAGCAAAGCGTTTTTGCCCCTGGTTTGTGTGGTAGCAGCTCACATGCAGGATGCCACATTGTGACCATGGCAGCTCTGCTGCTTGCTGCCCTGCCTGCTCTCCTGCCCACCAAGCAGTAAAATTTGTTAACTTTTAATTTTGAAAGCCCAGCTGAAAATTCAGTAAAGGGTGGCCAGACATAACAGCTTGGTGTGTCTATGAGACAAGAAAGAAGAGGGGAAATTCTGATGGTGCTGAGCATCAAGTGTTTCCCTTGTGTGGAAGCAAAGCTGTGGCAGGCAGCAGGACACTGCCGGAGCAGTACAGGCAGGGCAAGCCCCATCCCAGTCTCCTGCCCAGCTCTGAATGGGTGAGAGCTAAAGCAAGGCATCAAATGTCACCATCCCAGCACAGGGTGCCTGTCTGGGACAGCACTGAGAACACTACTGCAGCACAGCTGGAAGTGCTGAAGGATAAACCCTGAATACAGCCTGTATCACAAACGTACATTGCTTGGAAGGCTTTGGAGGGAAAGGAGCACAAAACTCAGACCAGTTCACATGCTGTCATCTCAGTGACCCCACCAGAGCATGTCACACTCTAGCTGAAACATCCCCTGCATGATACTCACTCTCAGCCAGATGCTCAGTGTCGGGTTCAGATACTCCTGGTCCCAATCCCTGGCACTGGACATATTCCAGTCTCCCTTTTGCCACCAAGTGCGGCTGTCTCTTGCCTGCATGATGCTGGGAGATGCAAGAACTAATCTATCTGGGAAGATGCTATTTGTTGGGACGGAAAGCAAGAGTGAAAGCTGTGACTGGTCCCAGAGAACAGGGTGAAGTTCCTAGATCTGTTTGTGTGCAGGGACTAACCCATGGGAAGTGCTTACTTTGTGCTCTTCTTCCCAGTCTCTGCAGCCTCCTAGAAGCCAACACACCTGGTTATAGTTTGGGTAGGTCCTGTCCCTTCCCTCTCTGCTGGCTTGAATTTCTTACCAGCAGTGAAGCCCTGCTCTCCTTTGCCAGAGCCAGTGCTGGGTTCCCTGCTGCTCCAGCAGCTCCAGCTCACTCCTTCTAAGACGTTATTTTTACACTTCTCTTAAAATACAACGCTAAGAGAGGCTTCTTGACTATATTAACATTAGGAATCTAATCAGCAATCAGACAGCTCATAATTTTCTGATTAGCTCTGATTATACTCAATCTTTAGGAATGGAAAAAAAAGAGGAAAGAGAAAGAAAAAAAAGAAGGAAAAAATGTAAAAATATTCTCTGCTCAGTTTTCCCACCCGATTCCCTCAACAAGGCACAGTCAGCAGCAGCTCTGCTGTCCTGGGATAAGCAGGACAGTGCCATGGTGACCTGCTAACCAGGGCTGCTCAATAATCTGGTGCCATCATGTTGCTGATCTTTGTCCTTTGGAGCTTGGCTAGAATGTTGTCCCAGAAGGGGCTGTTCAGGGCAAAGTGAAGACATCAAGAGTGCCTGAGCCACTGACAAACCTGGAGAAGTGTTGTGAGCTCTGTTCCTGGGCCTAACACCTCAGATAATATACTAAAAATCAGAGTAGAAAGATGCCACAGAGAAGAGATGATGTGTGTGTATCCAGCTGACTTCAGCCTGGAAGAAGGAGCCTTTCCAGGCAACGAGGAGAAGGAGGCTGAAGAATGCTGTGAGATGAGGCTATGGACACACACTGGATTGATAGGTGATGAAAAGTGCTTTGTGGCAGCCCAGATGGAAAGATCCCAAGGATTCAGGGTCTGAGGGTTGCCAGAAGCTGGGAGGCAAGTGAGCAAAGAGTCTAGGGCAGAGGGTGTCCTCCAGCAGCAGATTCACCTGCAGAGAAGGCAGCAGGAGCTGGCATACCATCCTAGAGCGGGCTGCTCCTCCAAGTATCTCCAGCCTCTGACAATAGTAGCAGGGAGGACCGAGGTGAATTTGAGAGGTGTGTCAGGTCCCCATCATCACCTGGCTGGCATGTCTGGGACTTGCTGAACAATAGCAGTGGATGGTAGGGAGCTTGGGGAAGACTCCTGCTTGGCCTGTCTGGACCCCTCTCAAGGGACCTTGAAATTTGACAACTTTCTTGTTGGGCTTTTCCAAAGGAGAAGAAGGGGATCTGCTGGTGCTGGTGCTGAGCCTCACAGCCAGGAGGAAGGAAACTGAGGAACAAGGCAGATGAAGGAAATCTAACCCAACCCATCTAACAGAGTTAATCAGTGGCATGTGCTCTGTGTAGGAGATTCACTCCTGATTGCAGCAAGCGATCAGCTGATACTGTGGAGCATGAGATTTAATTATTTGTATCATAGCCATGGCCCACATAACTACAAATGATATTAGCGGTCATAAAATTGTCCAGCTGTCTCTTCAAATGTGCCGTCACCACCCTGACGTGCTGCCTCCCATGGCAGGGACTTGTTGCCTTTCAGGGACCGTTTCACACTGCAGCACAACTGGTGGCAAACCCCACCCACTGAGAACTGCAGCAGACAGATGCCATCTGGAAGGGCCATCCCACGTCCACACAGGGTTGCTGAGCCCAGAGCGTGCACTTTGTGTCTGAAGACAGTCTCGATAATGAGAGGTGCTCCGACACAGCCCTGCCTGGCTGTGCATCCCCTAGTCAACTGCAAGACTAAGTGGACACCAGCCCTATCTGAACTTAAAGAATTAAACTGTAAAAGAAAATGGCCCTGGTCAGAGTAGAGTAGCCATGACACCATGCCCACAGCACCCTGTCACCACTTCTCTGTAGACCTCCTTGGCTGAGGTCCCCAGTCACTTTTACACTGATTTCAAATAAAACACTTTGAAATCCCTGCTTGAACTAAACTGTGGTGAAAGAAAAGATGCAAACACCCCAAGGCTTGGCTCTCCAAACCCTCTTCACTGCAGCATCCCAAGCAGGCAGTTGCTTCACCCCATCTCCTTCCAATCCAAAACTGCATTTGCAGGTGAGACCCAGGAGGAGCTTGTGCCTGAGCTGGAGAAAACAGCAGAGGGGATCAATGCCTTTCATGTGCTGGGCTCGAGCCCTGCCACTGCTGCCTCCTCATAGCAGATGCAGCACTTGGCACCTGCACACACCCAGTGGGGCTCACTTACTAAACTATCTCAGTGAACGCACAAAAATCTGCTCAAATTCACATGGATGAGGTCTCCCATGTCCCCACATTGGGAAAATCTCCTGCTCACACTCCAACCCTGCCACTGCAGCTGCAGAGCCCTCTTTTTTAAAGTGGCGCTGGAGCTGTAATTAGTTTGAGGTGACCTCTGGAAAAAAAAAAAGTTCAAGTTTAAAAAGAAATTCTCTCTGGTTAATGCTATGCAAATTGCCAGTGAGGCAATCAGGATGACTTTTAAACACTGGCCCCCGTCAGAAGGGTTCACAAAACAGCCTTATTGTCTTGCTATCAATTTACATCTCATTACCCACAATGCACCACTGGTTGGAGGTAACCTTTTGGGGAACACGCTGCCATGGTGGGCAGCCTGGGGAAAGTATGGTTACTCATGTTTATGAGGTTTTTATGTGGCCTAGCACCCAAAATGTTGTGGTTGAGAGGCCAGGTCACCACCAGCCCTACCCACCACTTGGCTGGCAGCACCACAAACTCTTGCCATTTGGACCTGGCATCTTCTGCCACCTCCTCACAGGGCCCCTGCCTTCACTGGCAGTCCCACTGGCACTCACACTCCAAAGGTCTTTCCCACCAGGCTCACTGGCTCCTGCTGTCCCCAGAGCCTGCACGGCAGCAGCTTGCCTCTGTCCATCTGAGAGTCTTTGCACACTTTTTCATACCTCCATCAGCCCTCGACACCTTGGGGAGCTGGTACTAAAACCGCACTTTTCTACAGGAAGGAAATCTGCCACATTGTTGTTCTCAGCCTGCTCCTGCCTCTCCAGCACCCAAAGCAGTCCCCCACTCCAGGTGCTTCTGCCCTCTTCTCCATCCCCACCAATGTGAGGTCAGGAATGCAAGTGCTCAGCAATCATCTCTACATGAATCACTGATACCCCGACTGAGCTGACCTTGACATGCTGCTCCAGGAAGGCTGCCAGGCACCATCCTGCATTACTCAGCTGCACCCTACTGCTACCTGCAGTAAAGAATATTTTGTTCCCCAGGGCAGGAGCAAGCTACATGACCTACAGAATCGTAGAATCATTTAGGTTGGACCTTTAAGATCATTAAACACAACTGTTAACCTAACACTGCCAAATCCACCACTAAACCATGTCCCTAAGCACCACGTCTACATGTCTTTTCAGTCCCTTCAGGGATGGTGACTACACTACTTCCCTGGGCAGCCTGTTCCAGGGCTTGACAACCCTTTCAGTGAAGAAAGTTTTCCTAATATCCAATCTAAACCTGCCCTGCACAGCCTAAGGCAGTTTCCTCTTGTCATAGCAAATGGTAGCTTTGTGAACCCTTTGTAACATCATTCAGCTGACCTAGTGAGCGTAGGGATCCTACCTCCAGGGTGGTCACCCTGTGTGCTCTCTGTCTTGCACTGATGCCTCTGTGGTAAGGCTGGGGACAGTCTGATCACACTGCTGACACAGCAGACCCCCTCCTGCCCTGCCAGCCCTGGATGCAGGCATGCTGACATTCTCCAGCACCCCGAGGCTTGGCCGAAAAGACCTCCCTAGATGGCCCTGTGCTCCTGGCAGCAGCATCCCGGGTCTTGCTTGCACCATTTTCTTTCTCCCCATGAGCTCTGCAAGGTGAGGCCTCTCACCTTGCAGAGCTCTTCTGCTTTTTGCAGATGCCTGTGATGCCTGGCTCGCCAGCATCCCACCAAAGCTGTGTGGCACCGCGGTGTTGCTAAGTGCCGGTGGGGCCCTCTGCCAATGCGCCGGTGCCATGTCCGCCACCCAGGCCAGAAGTGCCAAGGCAACAAAGGGACTTTTAGTAGGCGAGGGCACACCACTGCGAGGAAGAAAACCCAACCATTTTAAACCCTTCTGAATAATGGTGCTGCCTCCCTGCTGCTCAAATCAGCTGCAACACTTTGTTATTATGATAACTAAATACAGAAGATTTTAACAGCTGGAAATGCAGTAACAATATTTAAAAGAGGTTTTTTAAAAATTGTTAGTATTTTATTCAATAATGGTAATGGTATTTTTTTTTTCTTTTTTTTTTTTATTTTAAAGTCACAAGATTGCCTACTCTGTTATTTTTGCCTGGTGCTGGTCAGGCTGCAAAGCCGGCTCTTGCCTGGTGATGGCAGAGAATAACACTGAGACACTGGGCTGCTAGAGGGAGCTGGCAGCTGATGGAGGCATAGAAATCACATCTTGCTGCTCCAACACCCAGCTTGTCCCCACACCTTGCTGCCTGGGATCCAAGGGTGTAAAACCCAAAGGTGTAATATCCAGAAAAGCAAAACCCGAAAGGGCAAAACTTGAAGGTGCAAAATCTGAAGATTCAAAACCCAAAGGTGCTGCCCAGGAGCAGCAAGAACCAGGCAGAAATAATGGCAGCAGCCCTGGCTGGAGGTGTCACGTCCATGCCTGCTGAAGTCAAGGGGAGAATGAGAGTCAGCTGCTGCAGTTATCAGCTCACACCCTCAGATACCAGAGCCCTTTCACCCTGGGAGGAAAGGAAAATGCTTGGTTATCTACTACGGCGTGCTGATAACAGCCAGAAAGTGTCTCTTCTTTAGAGGAACTGTAGTGCCAGAGAGGGGGGTTTGGAAACATGCTGAAATCAAAAGAAACCTCCAGAGTGAGAGCATGAGGCTGATGGGCCCCAGAATCACTTGCCTGTACAGACGCTAAGATAGCAATTGTTCCTCTCTGGGATTTTTAAACGTGTGTGAGCAGAGAGCTTGCTGGTGTTCAGCCTGTAGAGGCAGATTTTATGAACTGTATGGATAAAACCAGGTGAGTCGGTGATGGCTGGAAGGACATGCGGCTCCTGATGCCTCTGCAAAGGGTTGGGACCCTTTCTCCTCCCTCCCAGATCTGCAAGAGTACACGACCCAAGGGTAGTTCTTAATCTACATATACGATAATCTAGCAAATACAATAATCTAGCAAAATGCACTGCAATCTGTTTGTAATGTATCAGCAAGTAATTAAGAGAATACTACCAATGTTAGCGTAAACAAAATAGGGACATTTTACGACATAGTATTTTGAGTTGTGGGTTTTTCTTCACATTGTGCTGTGCCAATTCATGAGACACAGTTGGCAGCAGCTCTCCCAGTCATCAATGAACTGCACCAGCATCCAATCCTGTGACTGAACATCCCTATGCAGCTTTGAGTGCCCACAGCATCGAGCCCAAGCAGAAGAGCTGCCTGCTAATGTGACATCTGGGAACACATCTTGAGCCAAAATGCCCATCACTTTGGGACTTGAATCCTGGAGCTGGCAGATGATGAGGATGCCTTGGAGAGCCCAGGCAACAAGTCTGCTGCGGATCATCCATGATTTGAACTGGACCATCCCACATGGCAGTGGCAGGTGCTGCTCTGGAGATGAAAGCATCCCACAAGGTCCTGGGAACAGCACAGGATGGAGACAAAGGTCCTAAGTGTCCCTTTCCAGCTCTGCTCTAGAAGTTACTGACCCTCCCAGCACACCCAGCCCTGCTCATGTTCTCCCATACCCAGCTACAGCATTGTCATGGCTACACCTTGTCCTACAGCACCCTGGGACCTCCTGGCAACAGCACAAGCAGACGAGTGGTCCAATCTCACATAATAATACCACCATACTGCGAGTCAACCACCAGCTCCCAAGGGGAACCTACTGCCAGAAGGTTCTGGGCTCTGGGTCCTCCAGTAGCCACCCCTACCACAGACCATTAGTTGAAGCTGGGACAGTCCCCAAAGCCTTATTCAAGACCCTTTGCCTGGAAGCTACTAAAATCACCATGGGGTTCATCACTAGAGTGCTCAGTGCTGTTGCAGATGTCTTGTTTTCCCTACTGTCACTTAAATAAATAAGCCAGGGTTTGAAAGCACCAGCAAAACCTCAGCAAGAAGTGTAGCCCCTTCTGCTGTTCTGGTTCTGGGGATGGCAGCCAGCTGGCTCCAAGTGCAACTCTGCTGCAGGGATACCCAGCTGGTGAGAAGGGATTTGAGGCAATGTTCCGCGGTATTTATGTGGGGAGACAGGATGGCTAGGAACCATGGGGAGAGATGAAATTGGAAGGGGTGGAGGAACAAAAGGAGGGGCTGGGGTAGAGAGCAGGAGAAATGGCAAAAGGAAGCAGGGAGGAGGTACTGGAGCTGCTAGGGAGGACAGCACAATTCTAGTGCTGCATTCAGAAGCCCCGGTGCCCTTCACCCTGATGTCTATTTAATGTCATCCTATTCAGCAAGTGTCCCCATGATCTGGTAATTATCTTTTACTTACAAAAGAGCATCTCTGTGTCACAAATGCTCCCCTCTACAGCTCTGCCACAGATCAATATCTCCTCAAGGCCTTCGACATTGTTTGGGGAATGGAATTGATTTCTTTGAGGAGCGAGGGGAGGAAAAATATATAAATAAGTGCTGCAGAGATGTGTTGGTGTCCAAGCCCTGCTGAAGGCTGTGCTGGGCAAGTGGTGAAGCAGAAAGGAAAGCAATCCCAACTGACCATTGCACATACTGCATCCTACTGCTCTCCCTGCTCACCTGGCTACAGGAGACGCTCAGTTGTTTTATCATTTGGCGCGCAAGCATCTGAAATGCTGGATCCAGAAGAAATCTCTAGCTCAAGATATCACCATCTTTCAAAGATTTTATAGTAGGATAAGAAGTGTGGAGGTGCTGATTCAACACCATCCATAAGGACATATTCATGTCCCACTTTAGGGTTGAAGCACATGGTTGAGCAGTTGCTGCCGCAACCTTGGTGGGACCTAGAGAGAAGCCTTGGAGACCTCCTTAGCTTAGATATCAACACCTTAGTGTGATCAGCGCAGCACTGACACTGAAATCCAGAGCAATGCAAGAGCCGCTGAACCATGCTGCTGCCAGGCTGCCATCAGCATGACCACAGCAAGTATGAGCTCATCCCACCAATGCTAACTGAACATTCTTCACACCCCTCTCATCTGGCTACAAGATGACCTTCAAGGATAAATACAAGTAAATCTTGTGTTTCAGTCCAGGTCTTTAAACCTTTGGGATCTCTGAGCCCTGCTGGGTGCCGCAAGACTCCTGTGTCCAGGGGCTTCCAAGTATGTGGGACAGCATGGGGCAGAGGTAAAACCACCCCCCCAGCTCACACCATGCAGAGGCAGATGGAAGCTGTAGCAAAGGATATGAATGCAAGGGGAAATACCAATGGGTTTAAGTTATGCAAGGGTGGGGAAGCAGGAGGGGTTCCTTATTGCCTCCTCCCAGCAGCAGCAACCTTTTATGTATTTGAAGACGAATACCACGTTTTACATCTGCTTTCTTCAGCAAAACCCAACCTTTTCTTGTAGTATCTGCAAAAGGGTGCTTGCTTTCTAATCCTTTTTTCTGTCTGACTGTCTTTCAATTGTGTCCTTCTTGAAGCACATTGCCAAGCACTGGACCCTGAAACAGCATCAGCCAGGGCCCAGCCATTGTCAAGGAGGGATCTGGGGTTACATCACCTTGTTTGTACCACGCACTGTGAGGTCAGTATTTGTCTTCCCTTCAAACCCCTTGGTAGGTTGAGCCATGCCAAGCTTGCAGTCTAGTAGAACCACTGCCATCTATTTCAACCTTTCCCATCATGTCCTAATTTTTTGTTGTTCAAGTGGGAGGAAAGGAGAAAAAAAAAAAAGCAAGTAAAGGGAAGGCTGGAGATTTGACTGAAGAAAACCTGCAGTCAAACGTTTCTTCCAAGGACATCTAAAAGTGCATTATTGCTCAGCTTCTGGGGTCTCCTGAAGAGCAAATCAACCCCAAAGCATGCTCTTCTGTGCCACAGATCTCAGTTAACACTGGTCAGTCTGGGGAAACAGAAATGAAAGAGGATGGGGAAAAAGCACAAGGCAAAGGAGAAAGATGTCTTCCAATGCAGTGGAACATCCTAAGTGGAAATATATAAGCACTGAAAAGACGTCAATCCTTTATGGATGGGCAAAACATCAGATGGGACTAGATACACAAGCAAGTAGCTCTGGAAGGAGTCAGCTCATTCGGAGAATTCAACAGCACACAGATGGATGAAATTCAGGGCAAGCATATCCAATGCACCAATTCTGGGGAACAACATTTAGGATCCATCACACATGCTGATGCAGCTTCAGATTAACCCAAATCATTTGATGGTCCAAAGATGCTAGTCTGTGCTCAGAAGCAAGCAGTAAATAAAACTGTCATATCAGCAAGCAGGTCTATAAATCAGTGAGTATCTCATCTGTGACACTGCACTGGGTTCTGCTGTACAAGCTGGGGGAAGAGGCACATGAGGGGCAAGGAAGAGCAACATGGCTGCTGGGAGCATGGGAGGAACCCAGACAGAGACAAACAGAAAACATTCAGGGAATATGATTCACTTAAAGGAATAAATTAATTTCAAAGGATACAGAGGTATAAATCCCCATGTAAGAGAAAACGTTCTGAGCTTGATTATTTAAATGTTCAGATCTGTTGACAAGAAACACCGTTCCCTGTGGAACTCGATGCCTTGAGATGCTGGGGATACGATATGTTTTTTTAAGGAACAAAAATCAGATTAATCAGAGTATCATCAGTTATGCTAGCCAAGATCAAAGTACAGAGGAATGTAAGTGCTATCACTCATGGATTTATACCTCCCAAGTAACTGCTTAGGATTAGAAAGAAATTTCAATAATCTGCCAGCTCAGTATGCATTGTGAGAGTAATAATCCTTCTCTCCCAACATCTGCTAGCAGCTACTAATGGAAATAGTAATAAGCTAGGTGGATCATAAACCTGACCTGATCTGATTGTTACCTTATAAACTGGAACACGAGGGTGTCATCATTTCTCCCAGGGTAACCTGTTGCCCACCAGGACTGCACTGAAGTGGCAGCTGCAGAAGCAGAGCACTGAGATGCCTTCTGCTGGAGCCCCCACTCATGGGAAGGCAGACCCATTGGCAGTGAGTCTACTGATTTTCATATAATTTGTTGTAAACATCCCTAGTTGCTTCCTACAGTGGAGCATTTCCCCAGCAGACAATGTATGTACAAAGCTACAGGAGGATGAGAGCTCAACCACGTGCAGTTTCTCTGTGGTAGGTCTACGGTTTGAGCTGGCGCTTGATGCAGCACCAAAGCCAGGCAAGCAGAATCAGCTTATGCCTTCAATAAACCAAACCTCACCATCACTCTTGTTGGCTTTCCTTTTCTCTTCTGCTTTTTTCAGATGTGTTGCATGCTTAATAGATGGTGACCCATTTGCCATTTAAGAATGAACATGGAAAGATGATGCCTGCTTCCCCCTCTTGTTCAAAACCACGACCTGTTGGGCTGGGATACATTCAAGGCGGGATGTGGGATGGAGTACACTGCCCACATCCAAATGGCTTCAGACATCACTAGGGAGGGCTGAGCAGAGAGGTAAGGTATGGAAAGAACAGTGAGAAGAAACAAGAAACAACAGGGAGGGAGGGAGGGTAGAGACTTGTAACACCAAGACACCCAATATAACTGATTTCCTCCAACAAACTCAGAGTGAAAGGATAGCTCTGGTATAAGAGCTACAGGGAAAAAATGTCAGGAGCTTTTCAGAGAAAAACAAGTAACATTTTTATTTTCCATCCTCTGCCCAGAAGGTAAAAAAAAAAAGGTGAACAGGAAAGGGGAGCAGCACCCAGCTGGTTTCAGGTCCTGCTCTGTATGCACAGAATCAGCACAAAACACATAGGAAAGGAAAAAAAAATCATAGTATCATTTTCTTCCAACTCCACTACAGGTTTAGATATAATACCCATGGGAAAATAATAGTCTTTCCCAAACCTTTCACCGGCTCACATCCACAGCTGGTCTGGAGGCAATGTCCCAGCACCTCAGACCCTGTTCCCATCCCAGAGGCTGGGCACACCCTGCCCCTGTCTCCTAGCTCCCCGGTGAGCTGGGACAGCTTCAAGGTACACTCAGCCCCGTGGGATGTGACACCTTGGGTCACAGGAGTCAGAGGATTCTGGGAGGCAGCTCCCTGGGACCAACCTCACTGGTTGGAGCAGCAGTGCCAATGCAGCCAGGCAGGCAGGCTCTATCCCCACCAAGGTCACTTGTGTGACCTGCTGTGCTGTGATTGATCTTGGCAGGTAAAGCAAACTCAGAGCAGTTCTCTGTGTGCAGCTGGCTGCTCCAGGGAGGCTGCAGGGGTGACCAGGCAACTTCCTGTGTCTATCACCTCTGTCTCCAGGTGCCTTTGCACCAGGTCTAACTGACAACAGCCTCTCTCAGAACTGCTTTTCATTTTACAGGCTCTAAAAGGCAATTTTAAGAGAGGGAAAGGAAGAAATCCCCTTCATCAAACCCATTTCTAGAGGAGCAGGACACAGCCCTAAGTACCACCAGGTGCCAGTGTGGTGACCCTCCTCTCTGGGCACAGGTCCACCAAGCTCAGTGAAGCCATCTCCTTGGCAGGATAGGAGCACAAGCCATCGCTACGACATCCGTGCAAGTGTGCTGGTGTCAGTGGGAATTCATTTGGCTTGTAGCTTAAAAAGACCAAGCAGAAGGTAGGAATTGCCTTAAAAAACCCTTGCAGAAAAAAAATGCCCTGTAAACACGAAGCATTGCTCAAGGCAGAGCACCAGTGGAGGCCAGTTCTGAATGGAGTCATCTTCCTGTGCTCCTGTGAACAAGCTGGAACCCAACAATGAACCACTCCCATCTCCCGATCCCTCTCCCTAGACACCAGCACTCCTCTTGCCAGCTTCTGATGGCCACTTGTGGCCAAGTGCTGAAGGGCGACCCATAAGAAGCATCTGTCAGTGGCCCACCATGTCCCATTTGTGGTCACTCTACCTCCAGGACAAGAGTGAACCCTCACTTTGCAGCATGTGTTTCCCCTAACATGAATTAATGCCCTGTCGATTCCCAGCTTAAGTGGAGCTGAGCTGCTTATCCTTGCCTGGTGCATCCATGGATGCTCACACACCTCCTGGGACCACAAGGGTGCCCAAAGGCACCAGGTCTTTTTCTCCACTTTAAAATAATATTCATAAAAAGGAGGAATGCTCATCAGAGCAGAGAAACTGTGCAGCAAATAATGTGCCCAGGGCAGGTGCCTCCTCTGGAAGCTTTAGTCCCCCAACAAGACACCTCCCTGGAGCTCCTCCTGTGGTTGAACTCACTGGGAAGGTGCCAGCATCAGTCCTATGCCATGTTTCAGTCACACACCCAAGAGGCTACCACCACATGCATGGTCCAGACCCACTGAAGCAGAGATCTGGAGTGAGAAGCCCTGGAAGCTCCAGGCAGCTCAGCCCTGGGGACTAAGCACAGCTTCTTCCCACCAACACCTATTCATGTACTGGCTGCTAGGTCATTTGTCATCTCAAAAAAGAAATGCTCAAGTGGGTGTTCCCACCACCAGAGCCAATTTAGCAGGTGATCTGGCAAAAGATGTTGGAGAGTGTCTGGCGCTGCCATCCCTGCCCTGCCTGTCACAGACCAGCAGCATCAAGGACAATGTTGGAGTCTTGTCACATGTTTCACTGGTCACAAGCAGTGGAGAGGAAGCATTGCTATGGGAACAGGACATTGGAGCTGACAGAAGGCAGCTTTTGCAGGCTCCCAAGAGGACAGGGACATGGGTGCTACCCCCCATTTTAGGAGGCTGCTGTTTGAGCTGTGCTGGCAAAATGTGCTCTGAAGGGAACTGAGCTCTGGCCCAGGTGGCATCCAGTCTCACAGGTACCATTGGAGCAGGGGACGTGCCAGACACTGGCAGTATGTGGGGCAAGGCATCCTATCCTATCAGACTCATTGTCACACCCATCCACTGATGCCAGGTACCTGTGCTGGCTCTGCCTTCCACTTAGAACTCAACAGCACTTTGCCTGACCATGGGG
This sequence comes from Megaceryle torquata, assembly GCA_024611175.1. Lineage (NCBI taxonomy): Eukaryota > Metazoa > Chordata > Aves > Coraciiformes > Cerylidae > Megaceryle > Megaceryle torquata. The sequence continues at coordinate 10,255 of JANIJG010004704.1, read as the reverse complement.
AAAGAGGGAAAACAGCAAGGAAGGAAAAGAAAGAGCTCAGTGAATGGGGACAGTGAAAGATGGAAATGAGAAGTCCAAACAATGGGGCTGGGAAAGTAAAAGCAGGAACTAGCAGAAGTTAAGATGAGGTGGTGTCCTGTCTCCGCCAGGATGGAAGCCCTTCTGCTTCAGAGAGCTCAGGCTGCCCTACAGTGAGGAGCTGAAGAGGTGATTTCTGTTGACTTTCCACCAAAAGGCCTAGTTTTAAATGAAAGCAGAATAGCAGAGTCACCTCCAGAACTTCTGGGAATCTGGAGTGAGCTGGTTATGGTGTTGTACTCTCACACCTAATTGCCCTATGTATCTCTGGGTCCAACCATGCAACCTGTCCTCATGTAAATCCCTTCTAGATCATGATATCCTCCAAAAGTCTTAGCGCAGCACTTAAGCATGTAGCCCAGAATTAGGAATGAAGTTTTTTGAACCCTGAGGAAAACAGGCAATAGGAAAAGGCAGCTGAGTCCAGCCTTTTGCTCCTTTGGGGCTCAAGGACACAAGCTCTGCTCAGGCTTTCAGTGACTTTTGTCAAGTCATTTAATCTCTGTCTGTCCCATCTGGTTTCAAACTAGAGAGAACAATTCCACGCTTGCAGAGCGTGCTGTAAGGCACAACAGGTAGAGAACAAGCTGTGATGAGAAGAGCAGCACCAGTAATGTTTTTTTATTATAGAAGTTGACCCTAAAGTTAGAAAAACAACAAACAAGCCAAATCTGCAGTGTGTCAACCAGAACATGTCACTTAATCTTTCCCCCTCTATAAAGCTTAGAAAAACACAGCATCATTTCAAAAGTATCACAACAGGCTACCTTGGCTTCTCCCTGCCTTATTCTGCCCTCTCTCCTTTTAATGGTGAAATCTGTGCTTTTCTGGAAAACAAAAGCATCTGATAAAACATGCTCCTCCAGACAGGTACAAAAATAGTGCAGATAGAACAGAACTATAAAGTAACTAGCTCCTGTGATGAAGAATTGATGTCAGATACCCAAAGGATGCTCTGGCCAGCTCCACTGGTGAGACCCTAATCATACCAGAAGGCTTCTGGCTTGGGTTGAGACAATGCAATTGCTTTTTAATTTGCAAACTGTGCATATTTTCCTGATGATGTTTACTCCAAGCTACAGATTGGTGCTCTGCCATTGACCATATAATTGCCGAAGAGTTACCTCCTGTCTAGGGTACTTTAACCTTGCTGTTCATATTCAGCAGCACAATGGTTTCAAGTCCATCTCAGAAGCATTCGAGGGTAATAAACTGGGAGAGAGGGGGTTAGAGGGGTGTGTGTGCTACACTGTACTGTTAAGATTCTGCGAAGGTTTCTGTTTTCTTTCTTGTTATCCTAATAACCCTTTTATAGAGTACGTTGTTGGCAAAGCCCTCTGCTGAGGCAGCCGGTTCTGGTTAGGCACAAGACAATTTGCAAAAGCAATAAACTGACATTCAGCTGAAAAACCCTGCAAGAAACATGAGCCATCAGCAAATCCCCCTACACATGCATGGCCTTAAAGACACACTGGGTTTATATTGTGGTGAAAAAAAAAACCCCAACAAAACCAGAAACCAAACAGGCCATGTACTGCGTCACCCCAGCTGCACTGGCATGCTGCAGGAGCACACATCAGCTCTGCTCTCGGGTGGCTGGAGGCACGGTCGCCTGAGAGGTGCCCCCAGGTCACCAGCCACAGGCACCCACTTGGTGACAACCCCTTTGGAAATTGATAATGAACATGCCTGAAGATAGGTCGGCTGATTGCCTCTGTGTCCGCTGGTAGGGAGATTACACATAATCAGCTTCATCTAGTGGTTAGAAACCTTGAAGTTTGCAGAGCAGAGCATCCACTGAAAATTTCTCATTTACTACAGGGCTCATGCTGTATGTGAGCTTGCACAACCTTTCTTCCTCTGCACATTTACCCCCTTACTGTATTTACAAGAACTGCATTCCCCCCCAACCTTTGGGCTCTGCTCATGCTCACAGGCAGATGCCCCAGATGAAGCAGGGACAGGTACCCCTGTCAGGCCCCACCTCTCCCCTCCCTGAAAGCTGCCACCCTATTGTAGGGATGGCTAAAGGGGACAGGTAGTTGCTCCCAGGCTGCTGGGGCTCCCAGGGCAGCACACTACACACAACCACAGCTCAGCAGAGCCCTATGGGATGGCATTTTGACAACCTGTCTTGCTGTGTAGGGCTCTCCTAAGAGCTCCCCTAGATCCCACGTACTTTTTCCATGAGCACATCGTAACACCAGTTCATGGTCACCCTACAACCAACAATCAGAGCTCAGACATTCTAGCTGGTCAATCCCACCTTTTCAGAAGCTCTTGTGCTCATCCATGCACCGTGTTATCCTTCTGCACTGTGTCACCCTTCCATCCCACCCTCTTTATGTTTGCCCAGTCCTCAAGGTCATGCAGCTCCTTGGTGACAGCATGACCCCCTTCTACCTGCATAATGCATGTAGCACCCCAATAGATTTGACTAGCATGTCCCCTTTTGAGTCCAGGCCATTAATCAAAAATAAAATTAATTTGGAGACTGGAGAATTGCACCAGTAACGTGCTTCAAACCCTAATAGTCACACCCATCTTGGTCCTTCCTGTGAGGTCCTCATTGGTTTCAGGGTAGGCAAGCACAAAATTTAGCTTTGAAGAGTCTCTGGCTAGCCAAGGACACAGGCTCCAAAGAACAAGCCATCAGCTGAGGTGTAAAGAAGAGTAAAATTTATTGCACTCAGAGCCAGGCTGACTGAAGAAATCAAGCCTGAGAAAATAGAGACATATTACCAGGGCAAAGCCTACCGCCAAGTCTTAAGCCTATACTTCTGCAGATGGCTGATCCTGCTAACATTAAAACAGGAGCTGAAGGTTTTTAATGGCAGAGCTATTTATGGAGAGCTCATCTAACTCTTCATCATGTCCTTAAGATACCAGTGGAGGAAAGAACTTCATAATTCAGAGGCCTACTGGACACGAAAGGCAAACAGATGTCAATGTGAGAAGGGAGAAGACACGGGGAGGGTCTGGTGGCACATCTGATGGCCCCACTGATTGGCCTGTTCACTTGGTGGGAGCAGGCTGGGCATGCAGAGTGCAGCAATACTGCTCTTTCTTAGATGATACCATTTACAACCTGTGCAGCTCAAACAGCCTGTTGTGCTGTCACCTTACCTCTCCAGTCTTCTACCAAGCCTCATCCCACCTAACATAATCGGGGATACCTTGTACCACACCCATACGCTTCTCCCAGAAATCATTTCCACTAATCACAGACCTTTGGGACAGCCAGCCAAGTCAGGCAATGAGCACAGGGCCACCCTTCATCTGGAAACCCTCACTGGCTTTACAGCATGGCACCTATCTCTGCTGTTGGGACAGGCACTGGTGGCCCGGTTGTGCCCGTGCCCAGAGGCTGCAGGAGACTGGTTGTTAATCAGGAAAAGAGCAGAGGCAGATAAGCTGGAGAGCAGGTGGAGCAGCAGCTTGCTGCTCACTGGAGTCCTGGCAGCCCTGTGCTTTGTCAACACTACCTCTGCTTAATCTTCTTTTCAGAAGAGCATCTTGTTTAAATGGGATGGTTCTTATTAACATCATTAACTCCTCCAGCGAGAGCTGACCTGAACCAACCTCCTGTTACCACATTCTCTGCAGCCCCCTTCTGCCGGATCCACATTCCCCTTCATCCCACACTGGTCTGTCCTTCTCATGCTGCATCACCACTGGCTCAAAGCTGCCCAAGTCCTTACCTTACCTAGCTCCATCCCCTCCCTCCACAGGAACCTGCCAGGACTTGCTACTCATTTAAATCCCTTTTTGGGCTTCCCATGTCTATCTCTCACTTTCCTCCTGCCCATCACCTTCCCAGGGTGCCACCCTGCTGGCAGGAGAGAGGTCCCACCATCACTCCCTAAATGCTACTGAAGGAAGTGTATTGCATCCCAGCTCAGGTAAGTAAGGGGGTTTGTTGCTCTAGCTGTTGTCCAGCTACCAGCAAAGTCTTACTTTTGATCACCAGCTGCAAGAAAAGAGAGAAACCAAATCCCATCCCACACTGACACACTTCCACTCACTCTCCCCACTCCTCAAAATAAGGACACCTTTCTAGAGCAAAACTTCAGGGGACAGGGAGGGCCGAGGTTTTTTTTTTTACATGTTTTACATCCCCTTTATTTAAAACATGCTTTATGCAGCTGTCAGAAACCAAAATGAGAATTTTGTTGGGTTTTTTTAGCAGCGCTTGAAATAAGGATGCTATGTGGGATCAATTTTTTATGGCAGTAAAGGGGGAAAATAGCAGCAATTTTCTCTTTTGAACATGGTCTGTTTAATGGCATGGATGTCACGGTGCAGCTTTATCCGGAGAGGGGAAAAAAAGCCACAAAATGGTACTGTGGTCAATCAAAGACTTCTACACTACAATCTGCTTCTCCATCTCTCCTACAGCCAGCTGAGATTTCCATCACTTCTCCCCTTAGCCTTTCTTCCTATCTCTCCCTCCTCCACAGCCCTAACAGAAGTTAAAATAAAGCACTAAGTGCCCAGATCCAACAGCCCCTCTGTGGAAAACGCCGGGCATGCCAGGCACAGCCACTCCTCGGGAATCACAAACCAATACAGCATGTCGGAAACGTGTCAGCTGCATGCAGAGAGCTAGGAAAATGCTGCTGCTCCAGCAGTGTTTCAGTCCCTGTGATCGCACACGAGCAAGAAAATCCATTTTATTATGGCGCTAACAAACCCACACCAGCTACGCTTAATCCCACAGTGCATCTGGGTACCGGGCAGATAACGTTGCCCTCCCTCCCTGCCAGGGCAGAGCAGAGGAGCTCCGCTCACAGCCTCCCTCCCACGGGAGCTGCAAACCATGCAGCCTTATTTGCTGTGCCCATCGCTGAGCTTGGTGCAGCAGAAGAGCCTTGCTGCATCTTCCCTGCCTCTTCTTGCCCTTTCTTTACTGCAAGCAGCCTTGGCAATGCCTACTGCACTCCCCAGCACAGCTCTGCTGGGACAAAGGGAAACACAAGCCCCAGGCAGACACACACGTTCTAAATCACATCCCCAGAGATGCTTCTGGCTGCACTAATCCCCAGGCGCCTGGTGGAACAGGCAGCTCTGCTCCATCGCTCAACCTCCTCCAGGACCCCACTCCAGGTGGAGTGATAACCCTGCTGTGTCCTCTCATGGTGCAGGGGGCTTGTTCCCCAACCCTCAAGAGCCAGACAGAAGGGAGGTCCCACCCCATGGAAGCTGAGCACAGATGCAAGACATGGGTACCACTGGTATGGTCAGGAGAACACAGACTTTACAGCTCACCCTCCTCCTACTGGCACAAGCCCTGGACCTGGGGATGTTCTGGGGAGGAGGTGGCTCATACAAACCGATGCTGCTGGCGTGAAAAAAAAACCTCCCCCAGAGACTTTGGGGTGAGTTGGCAGTTGCAAGAGCCCTGCCTATACCCAAACACCCATCAGTGCTCAGACACCAGCAGCAAGAATGCTCCAGGCAGCAGAGCCAGGTGAAGCCAGGCTGGAGACAGCAGTGCGCCAGCAGCTTGGCTTGTCCTTCATCCCCTGCAGTGTCAGAGGAAGCCAGAGCAGAGGACAATGGACAAAGTCCCTTGCAGAAAGCCCTGCTAGGTCCTGGCCCCTGTACAGCCTCCTGTACAGACCCAGAGTAGCATATAAGGCAAACAGGCAAAACTTCCCTCTGCTGCAAATGGACAGAGGGCACAGACTCATAGCACACACTGGGACAAGCAGCCCAACCTGAGGCACCTGTGCCTGGGGTGAGAACATCTGCACATGGCAGGGCTGGGCACCAGTACCCCATGGAGCAGCAATAGTGGACGGACTGGGACAGGGTTGGGAGGAGACTGGCAGAGAGACAAATTTATTTCAAGCTCTGTCAGCTTGTTTAGGCTCCATTTTTAGGATGCCTTTTTTTTTTTTTTTCCCCTTTTGCAAAGAATCTTACACAAAACCTTATATAGACTAGAACACATACAGGCTTGCATTTCTTCTCAATTTCACTTAAAACCACAATGTGTTTCAGCCCCTTCCTGTGCAGAGGCTCAGATGCAAGTGTGCCTGACTCCAGCAGGCAGCATGGAGCACCCAGATAGGATCCAGCCCAGCAAAGGCCAAGCACAAACAGTGCTGGGCAGGAGCAGGAACGCCCCTCATTTTGATTATTTCAGCCTTAATTAGACACACAGTGGAGGCTTGGAGCCAAGTTTCAGATCCCGGCTTCCCTGAAGCTAAAGAGAACTTGGGGTCTGGGGTTTGGTTTCAGAGTCAGAGATGGTTTAATTCTCATCATTAACAACACAAGGAGGGACTTTACCCTGGCCCTGACTAATCCCTGCTGTAATTAGCCACAAACAGGAGGACACAGAGACCTCTGACTTTGAACACAACTGACCTTCAAATCTCAAACATCTCTACATCCCATGTTCTGCTCTTGATGTTGAGGCTGGGTTGGAAGCAAGGACACTGGAACAGCAACTGTGGAGGTGCCAGGTCCTCCTGGGGATTGAAGCCCTCTTTCTTCCCATGCACAGCCACAGTGGTGATCCACCAGAGAGCTGAGCCCCTGGTGATGACGATGTCATGCACCACAAGGGAACTTCAGGCTTTTTCTATCTGTCACTATCAGCTTTGCTTAATCCTTAGGGACACCAAGCACAGACAAGTAAGTTATTTGCCTGAGCCCAGACAGTAAGTTAAAGGCAAAATTAAGAGATCATAACCAGATCCCACTTGACCCATAAATCCCACAGACAGAACAGGCACTGCATTGTGTTTAGGGTTAAAAAAATGAAAAAATACCAGAAGGGGTGTCAAGGGGACAAGGAAAAAAGTCCCCGTAAGAAGGCAAAGCATGGTCTGAAGGATGGATTCAGCCCAACTCTCTGCAGGCACTTTCACTGAAGCTCCAGGATGTGGATGGGGAAGTGATGAAGCTCCAGTTGAGAAACAGGATCAGGGGAGCACAGCCCACATCATACACTCATGGAGAAACACCATCTGGGACTAGAGCAGGGGGGAGCACTCAATGCTGCCCGCTCTCCCCAGCTCAGGCACAGTGCAGCCTTCTGCCCTCCTGGCACCTCAGCAGTCTCCACCACTCCTTGCTCTCTGAAGGGACGCAAATCCCACCAGCAGTGCAGTGAGTGCCACTGCAGAGCAACACCGAGCTGGCTGTGGCTGCCTTGCCCTGCCCTTGCTCTGCTAAAGGCTTCTCCTTCTCCAAGGGCACAGGAAGGACACACAGGCTGCCAGGCTCTTACTGTGTGGCACAGAGGGAGGTAAGGGGTGTCAGGGCAGTTGCAGAGAAGGGGGCTGGTCCTCGGAAAGGCTCCAGGAGTGGGCAGGCGAGCGAGGCTCTGAAAATGCCTGTGCTTCCCAGCTGCAATCCCTGCTGCTGCTCACACTGACCCACAGGACCCCTGAGCACAGCTTCCACCCCAGCAGTGTCTGTGCAGCACCAGGCCTTGGTTTCCCCATGCTGGGACATGTCAGGCATTGCTGACAGTGAAGCTGAAGATCCTACGAGCGCTCTGTACCCTCCACATGAAGGGCAAGGAGACAGCTCTGATAGAGGGAGGAGTACAACCCAGTGACGTCTCTGCCAGGAGAAGGCGTTCCAACAAGGTGTTGCTGCTGCTATCAGAGCTGCTTGCGCAGCTTTCAATCTAAAATCCTCATCTAAACCAGCCCCAAGCAACTCCAGTGGTGCCTTTGTGGCCTGGCTAGCAGAGCAAACACGCTGACGCCAGTGGAGAGACGTGGGTGATGGAGCATTCCTGCCCAGAGCCAACCATGCTGATGTTTGCCAACGCTGTTTACAGAGGCAAGCACTCACCTCCGGCTGCCACGCCGCTCTGCTTCGGGAGGACAGGCTTGCAAATAATTTCTGTTAACTGGCTCACGACTCCTGTTAACTGCTTTTGTGCATCTCAAACCCTCCTCCCGGAGCCAGATGGAGCATGTGGAGAGGACAGAAGAGGAGCAGCACTCTCCCAGACCTTTGTGTGGTGTTTGCCATGACCCGAAGCACCTCAGCCACATCAACAGCACATGCACCTACCAAGCTGTTTGATGCAGGGTAAGCAGGGCACATTAGGCAGAGGGAAGGTGGCTGGCTACCGGAGTAGCACAATGGGCAGCTGCGCAGGAGCAAAACCAGCCCCAGGGCTGGACAGACAGGCTGCAGTTGGCACTGCTGCTCCAGCTCGTGACACAGCCCCATGGCACTGCAAGCCTGCTGCCAGCACCCAGATCACAGCAAGGAGGGCACCCACAGGCAACAGCACCAGAGAGTCCCGAGACATCCCCAATGTATCATGACACAGATGAGGTGGTTGGGGATCACAAGTCTGTTTTGAGGGCCAGGGAGCTCAAACCTGCACAAGAGGAAACATTGCCAGGCACCTTTTATAACAGCTGCCAGACTTTGTCCCACAGGCTAAATGCCCCACATACTGGGATCACCAAACTGGTCTTGCACATACACCCATGTGCTTGCCAATCCTGCCAGCGCCACCCAGGAATTGGGGAGAGCAGGGCAGGGATGGGTGCTGGCATGGGGGGACTCCCATCCCAAACACCCCTCTCCAGAGACAGAAGCCAGTAACACCCTGCTGGCCAACCTGGTAGGAGCCTGTCAGGATGCAGTGCCGAGGCCAGGCTGGCAGCCATGGTCAGAAGACATTAGTAGGAAGGCAACATGTCCAACATGCCAGGTCCAGCATCCGCTACCTGCTGACAGCCTCATCCTGCTCCTCCCACAGCACTAAGCCTTCAAAGCAATTATCAATTCCGAACTACAAAACATTGTCCCAGTGGGATAATAAACTCCAACATCTGTCAGAAGAGCTAGCGTCTATCAAATTGCCAAGAGAAACGTTTTTCTTCTCATTCAATTCACAGCTAAATTGAAAACAACCCCAGAAAAGTATCCAGTGGCACCGGCTCACCATCCATCTCTGCGAGCATGCAAGCTGTTCACCATTGCAAGAAAAGCATCCTGTCCATGCAGTGATCACTCACTCAAATTAACAAATCATTTTATTTAGATATGAAAAGAAGCCATAATTGACTGATTCTACACTCCCATATGGCACTGTACACTGGAGAAGTAGTAAAATACTCAATGCAATCACCCCCTTGGAGCACACACTTGTTGCAGCTCCAGGAGAGGAACAAGCCAGAGGGAGCAGCTGCAGGGGGCCAGGCTGTCGATATGGGGGGCTAGTTGTTGATATGGGGCAGCCATAGATGCCTAGCCCCTCTGCACCAAAACCACTGCTAACGCCCAGAGGAATCACAGAATCATAGAACAGTTTGGGTTGGAAGGGACCTTCAAGACCATCTAGTCCAACCCTCCTGCCTTGGGCAGGAACACCTTCCACTACAACAGGTTGCACTAAGCCTCATACAGCCTGGCCTTGAACACTTCCAGGGATGGGGCATCCACAGCTTCTCTGGGCAACCTGTTCCAGTGTCTCATCACCCTCAGAGTGAAGAATTTCTTCCTAAGGAAGGTGACAGTTTCCTGCTCTTCCAAGACCAGCAGCAAGGACCACATGGGACAAGCTGCTTAACGTAGCACTGGAGAAACCAGGCAGGCACCCTTATTTTATAGGTGGAGAAGCCAAAACTCATATATGGGAATCTAGTAGATCTAAGGCATCTCTGCAGGTGCTGCTCCAGCAGAGATTGGCACTGGAGCCCCAGGACAGTCCCTGCCCTTTCCCCTCATGCTGTCTAAGGATGAAGCTGGCAGCTTGCCTGAGCACCAGTGGGCTCACAGGGTCTGTCTGGGGATGTGCTGGATGGGAAGGGCTCACAACCACTCAAATCCTGACTGTGCCTCCTACAAGGCACTTCAACACATGGTGTAGAAATTGTGGTGGGGGAATGAGCTCCTACCTGCTCCAAAACCAAACCTTCTTCCTGACAGTGACTTGGGAGTTGTCTGCTTGAACAGGCAATGGAGGGGATTATCCCAGAGACATACCTGGAGCTGGGCAACCATCCCATTTCATCTGAGTTAATTCAGAGCATCCATATAAAAGGCCACATTCTGGGGGAGTTACTATAACATGGTGGTGCTTACTAAAAACAGAATCATAAAATTGTAGAATCATAGAATGTTTTAGGCTGGAAGGGACCTCTAGAGGTCATCTGGTCCAACCTCCCTACACAAGTAGGAACATCCC
>JANIJG010004702.1:35030-46378 GCA_024611175.1 Megaceryle torquata | reverse complement strand
AAATAGCATGTCTACTATAGTAATTTGTTTTTTTTTTTTTTTTTTTTTATTCTTTTTTTTTTCTTCTCTTTATAAAAGCAAATGTAGAGGGGCAAGAGATCGCGGGGGAGGGGGGGGGGGAGGGGGGGAGTCATAGATTACCCAGGAAATGATGCCAAAAAGCAGATGTGGCAGAATAGGAATCATCATCATTCACAATAATAATTCTTAAATGTTTGGCAGGAAAGAGAAGTTCTCTTCACAAGAAAAATTTGGACAGTAATACCTTTCATAAGGAAAGTCATAAACCTCCCTCAAGAGACAGAAATAACATAATATTCACCTTCTGCAGAGAGTCTGGAAGTGACAGACCTATTAGCAAACTAATTAACAATCCATTATAAATGGCTAAATTAATTTTCATGGTTTAATTGTAAACCTTTATGAACCTAAAACTTTCAGATTCTCCACTGTTAATAAGACACATTACCTTAAAACTCTCTCCAATAAACCTCTAATACAAATTACTACAGTGAGTAATGCAGAAAAATATATCAATATTCATAGAAGCATACATCTATTAAACATTTCCTTTTATAAAATATCAACAATGCACTCTCGCTGTTTTTGTGTTACAGTACTAATACAACTATATTCTAATGCAGGCATGCAATTGGATTTTTGCAGGTACAAACTGATCTAGAATCTGCTTGTAATAAAATATGACCGGATTGTGAGGATATTGCTTTCAAGAGTGCAAGAATTGTTTATTTAACACAGACTCTCAGGGGGGCTATGTCCAGCTGGAAAATAACACAGACAAGTCACAGTGGACCTGTAAAGCCAAATAGTTGGTGATAAGCTTTTGATGTCCACACTATACTCATTCCATTGGTGGTTGGGTTTGCTTTTTAAACTTTGGGCTAACTCCAGACTGGGGCCTTGAATAGAATGACAGTTTGCATCTGAAGTTGCTCCTGGAGCATATCTCCCAAATCAGTTTAATCCAAAAGAAAGCTAAAAAGGACAGTGAAAGGATCAACTGAGACTGCTTCAAAGTGCAAACCAAAACATAAATAGGGAACGAGCAGATTTGCTTCAAAGTAAGACCTTAATCCAAACATAAATTGGATATACCCCAGAGATCAACAACTTGACATTTTGTCCAGAGAGTTTTTGCTGAAATGTGATAAAGTGGGAAATTTCACACCTATTACTGCTGAAAGAAAAAAAAAAAAAAAATCACTGAAATCTCTGCAGACACTAACTGCTCTTTAGAATCAAAAGATCAAACCATTCTGATCAATAAGTTTTCATCTAGAAAAGAAACGGATGTGCCTTTAAATGAGGAGGGGGGGAGGAACACGACACCACAACAAAAAGACCCCAATAAGTAGTAACAAACTCCCTCCCAAGACATAAATTCTAACAACATGGTAGCTCAAAATATCCACTGAAACTGCCTCCTGGTATATCTGCCATCTTCTGAAGAAGAGCTGTCTCTGAGATGGTCTTCCATACTCCACTCTAGAAGAACAGGGACCTTCAAGACTGGCAGAGAAAAAACTTCCTACAAATTTCAAATTATTATTCCATGAAATCAGCAAAAGATCTTGATGTCAAAACCTGCTGCCTGTGAACTACATATAAGAATCTGAATCTGTAGTCTTATCCTTCAAGATATGTGCGTTGGAAAAATAAGTGATAGAATACAAGTCTTCCTACTCATGGGAAAATTCTGTAACATTTTGTAGTTCTTTAACTGCTTAACAGTCCCAATGTTTTAGTCAACAGCTTTGCATTATTTAGCAGTCAATGAAAATACAGAATTGTTTTGTATGCCTGAAAGGTAGCCCTTGCATTTTAGACTGCTAAATTTACATTTTAGTAAGGTGTAATTATACACACAGCCTTGAAGATCTTGGCCTTTGCATTTGGATCCAGGTTTTCTGATTGAGTGACCTCTAGATTTCTTTCTCACTGGGCTAAGGCAACTGACATGAATATACATATTGATGAGCCTGAAATGCAAAGAGTTGGATTTAAATTCTGTCTTAATCAAGCTTTCCCACACTTCTGTGTACAGCATGAGAACAGCTTTAATAGAGACCAGTAAAAAGGGAGAAATATCAATAGCAAAGTTAACTTTGATGTCATTTTATAGCCCTGTTATTTTCCACCATGTGGTAAATATATGAAAACTGGACACTTTCTGGACACAAATTCAAAAACTGATCTGAGAGTACTGTCAGAGTCTTAAAGCTACTATGGATACATGGCTATGGCAACGATGTGTTTCTTGGTCAGCAAGTAATATAAATACATTTGTTATTTACAAGTATGCTACTTCATCCATCAAGGTTGTACTGAACAGACTGCACTTAGTAGGTAAGTGAGGCATGGCAGAATGATAAAAATTAAATACTACTCCCACTTCATCTATGCTAATTTTGAGCTACATACTGTAAGTGTTTACAGCCCTTTTTAGGGTAATGCCTCTAAGAATAAATCTTTAATAAAATTGCACCAAAATGTTCAGATTAAGTATTCCTTTTCAGCTAATTTGAATCAAAACAAAATCGTAAGCTAAACACAAAAAATGTAGTTTTAAAGCCCAAAGGATTTCAAAAGCCCAATTCAATACAGTACTAATTTACCTGTATGAAAAAAAGTTTGCACGATTACAAAGTCCCATTTCTGTGACACTAGCTGTATAATGAAAACATCTCTTTGAAGTCAGTACTACAAGTGAAAATCATTTGAAATCTACTCAATGAGATGCAGTAAATTCTACTTCCTTGTATTTAGCTCCTTCATCTCCCCATATAGAAGCAGTGGATTCCTCTGAGTAATTTAAAAACAGGAAGCTGATTTAAATGCTCTGAAAAAAATCCCTGAAGAAGTTTACACGTCTCCTTTTACAAAGACAGTCCACCACCTTTCCATACCAGAGTTTGGCAGTATGAAAAACCTCAGGCTTCCCCTAGGTATACTTTTGTGTTAATTGTTGATAGGTAGAAGCAGCTGCCATCTCAAACTTCCTTAATTTGCCTAAGGAATATTTGTGCTGAAAACAAACCTTTCACAACAGTAGAACATGGTTTTCTGTCCTGGCATTTCATGATGCCATAAAGGGATATGAAGACCTGTTAGAAACTATGCACCAGAGCCAGGGTTCACTGCAAGCACTGTTCCTGTGGTTGCGACCAACTAGGCAATTACAGAAACAGATTATTACTTGGTCTTTGGTGTATTTTTCCCTTTGCCAGGAAGGCTTGTGTCTTCCCCCACTGCTATCCTGGGGTTAATGAATGGCTGCAGCTTCAAACAGGGAGGAAGAACAGATCTAAAGAGCCCATTGTGGTCTCCTCTGCCAAAGACAAGAGCTGAGGGGCCTCTGCACAAGCTGTCCACATCTGCTACTGTGCTACACACTCATAAATGGGTATGTGCCCTGGAATTATATCTTTACATGGAAATTCAGTATCAATCCTATTTTTCCGTTGCTGTAATGACAAATATTTGCCCCTTCTTTTCATGAAAGGGATTAAGAAAATCTTCCTTCAAACCTGGTAATGGACAGGCACTGAAGTACCTAATCTAATGGCCCCAGTGGTCCAAGAGAGAAGGGTTTGCTCTACAGAAAAGGATGTGAAGCTGAGGGACTGCTTTCTGTGGAGTACCCCTGCTGTGTGATAAGGAAGAAGTGGGTGGATGTCTGACAAAGTTATTTAAAAAGAAGTGCTGCTATATTTTTTTATCTACATGTACCTACTCTGCTGCTGCAGTTTTCTCCAACTGTAATTCTGTCCCATTCATGTTAGCAAAACATTTCATGGCTCTCATTTAGTGGAGATTTCTCTGACTCAGAAGGAAATCCAGGCAGGTTGCACCAACTTTCCCACATTTATCAGGAGGGGTTTATTTTCTTATGCAATCAAAGAATATTAATTCATACAGGCTAGCCAAAAACATCAGGTGGATGACATCTGGGGAAAGTATGGATTCAATGGAGAAGATTTTAAGGTCAGGGAGAGTCTCTGGAGAAGGAGGAAACATTACATCCCTTTTAGAGTTTGTGCTATTCATATGATTTTTTTTATTATTCTTTTTTTAAGGCACAACATTTTTTATTGGTTCCCTACAATCTGGGAAGGGAACGAGCTTAACAGATAGCAAAGCCTCATGTAGTAATCTAAATTCCACTGCTGTTTGAGGTGAAGCACAGTACAGTGCATATCTTTCAAAGCTTTTGAAATTTTGACTGCTCTTCCTGAGCTGACTCAGCATTAGGCCTTGTGCTTTTACCAATCATGGGTTCTCAAATCAGTCTCTAGGAATCAGTACATACTGCTATTACTGCTTTTTTCTATCCACAATGTAAACAGTGACAAGCAAGAAAAACTTTCTTCTTATATAAGAAGTTATTTTCTTAGTATTATTTTTAAAATGGACATAAAAAAAGGATTTTAAAAACAAGTCTGTGTGTATAGTTCTCTTATCTAAAGCCGTTACTATGTAAGTAACTCTAGAGACATTCTTATCTTGGCCAGGTTTCAGATTAATTGCTTCTATATCAGTGAGAGAGCAGCCTTTTTATTAATCCTGTTGCAATTCTTTTTCTATTGTTGGCTTTATTCTTTCTAGTTAAGCCAGATCTATAAAGGAGATCAAGACAAAACCAGCACCACTCTTTATCCTTACATTGGTGACTGCTTTGGACAATAGTTCAGAGAACAAAGAGCACTCTAGGTCGTTGCTTAACAGTTCTTAAGTATCAGTAATCATTTGACAGAGTCGTGAACCTTTCCTTCACTACAGTGTTTCAACTCAATCTGATATCCACTTTGTATTAAGTTACAAAAAACCCACAACCATTCCATAGGAAAAAAAACAAAAATAACCAAACGGGCATTGAAGAAAGAGCCTTGAATGAGTTGTTCTGAAGGCATTTAATATAGATGATATTTTTCATTCCAGTGGAATTTAGTTATTTGTAAGATCTATTGAATTTAGTAAATTCAGTAGTAGATTTGTTATTACAAAGAATATTTCTTTCGGAATGTCCCACTGAAACCAACAAAGTTTAATATGAATGGGTAACTCATTCTGCCTACTTTTTTTTTTTTTTTTGACTCTACCAATACATTTTTTGTTTCTGTTTCAATTGCATAAAGAACAAGGGAACATTATACCTTCACTTTGTATATGTTAAGCACACTAGAGTGGTTGGGAACATGAAAGCATTGACATGCTGTCAAAAATTCCCATTCTTCAGACACACTGCATGCTTCAATAAATTCACCTATATAGACAATGCCTTAAAAAGGTATCATCCATACCCAATGTCAGCAGCATCTCTTAGTGATTTGGAGGTAATCCTCATCTTTCTTGGCTTCACAGACTGACAACAGCAGATGAGTGATTGCTGAGTGGAACCTGGGACAAGGCCATATGCAGATGTCTCAACATAACAGACCTCAGCTAAGTGAATTAAAAATCTTCAAACATGCATTCTATTGTTATGGCAGCAATGAGCATCCAAATCAATTAAAGGAACATGAAAAAAATTAACAAATACTTCCAATGTACTTTTAATATCAACCCTCCTGTGATATATTTTGGTTTGCTCTTTGTGAATCTTGCACCTTTCAAGAGCAGTTAATACAGTTACTTTCATATAATTTGAATTGAAGACAATTAAACAAACACAAGAAAACACTGATTTACTGAGTTCAGACACTTCTAGGCATAAGCAAAAATTATGTTCAGTGTGTTACCTCAAAATATGAAAAAGATTTATGACATAGAACTCAGATTTCAATCTCAGCCTGGCTCAGGTCTCCAGCCTGTGTTTATTTTATCAAAAACATTTCTGCATGACTAATTTAACCATGGTCCATAACTGAATCCAAAATCTGAAACTATTTTAATTAAATAATACAGATGATAGTTTTCCAACATAAATGGCATTGCACCAGGCATGATATTATTATCGGAATCACACAATACACAAAGATTAATCAATTGCTGGACTGAAACTTTGATCATACTGATTCTTAGATATCCACAGCATAATTTAAATTTCATAACAGAAGACAGAGTCCAGTTGCAATGCAAACTAGGTTCTTCAATAGAGCTAATTTTCTAAACACCACTAAACTGAAGGAAACTAATCAAGCAAAGATGTGACTACATGCACGTGGCTGCCTGAGACATTAAATGAAAGTAGTAATTTTAAAAATATTTAATATATTTTTCTGTATCAAATGATAAAGGAGTAAAATTGAAGTTAATCTCTGGGAAAAGTCATAGCTAGCAAATAGAATGCAAATAAGAATGAAACCTTTCTAAAGTATATTCACAGCAAGATATATTGTCATAATGGTATAGTCTCACCATTAATTAGATTTTCAATATTCACAATAATGTGGAAAATTAGAAGTGTTTATTTAATTTTCTGTTAATGTGTTTAAAAAAGGAAGCAGAATGAGGTAGTCAAAAGAAGATTCTGAAGTGATTTACAGTTCACTAGTAATTGGAAATGTCAAACAGCCCAATGAAGTATAGATACTTTTAAAATTGAGACCTTGGCAATTTACACCCCAAAACAGCTGTATGAGCATATTTCTAGTTTCAGAATTGCAGGGGGATTCAAGAAGGCTGGAAGGATGCTACTGCTCTGCTGACACTCAAGAGTAATGGCACTCGGGTAATTAATTATAAGCTTGCTAGACTGCCATTAAACCAAAAAAAATTAATATGAAATTAAATTAATAAGAACAGAATAACTTCTGCCAGTCAAAATAATTTTATGGAAGATAGGACTCAAATTGATAAATTATATATGAGACTAGAAGAGTAATAAAGATAACAGGGAAGATACAGTAGTCTGGAAAGATATCTGAACCTCCACTAACTGGCAATTATCTCATTTATGAATTAACACTACAAAGATCAATCTGTCCCATCTCAGAATGGTTCAATAGTTAGGTATCAGAAAGCAGCTGCTTTTGTTTGTCTTAGAACTCAGTATGTTAGTAGCATTTTTCAGGGTTTGTTTTTAGGCTTGATGTACACACAACAATTAAGGTTCAAATGTAGATATACAACTATTTTTAATAAAAGAGTAGATGTCTCAATGTTTGGTAAACTGCTAAATAATAATAGTATACACCATTATCAAGCTTGCTTAATATTCAAACACTTGCAAAACAAAAGCAGCATCATGTGTAGGGAACATTTATGTCAAACAATTTCATAGAAATGGCAACCATGCTCAGAATAGAGAGATACTAAAATGAGATTTTCCAAATAATGGGTAAGGAACACCTCAACAGAAGTTTCTAATATGGATATCAGAGATACACAAACAGAATAGAGAATAGTAAAATTGTTATGCGATGTCCATCATCAATGGACTACACTCAGTGGCAGTTCTATTGCCCATATTTTAGAACACGATACTGAAAGACTGCAGAATTATGAAAGGATGGTAAAATGCTTGAAAAAAATGCTTTCCAGTAAGAAATTTTTAAAAACCACCCAATATCTTTTCAATAAAGACCGAAGACTAATCTATCTCTGACACATATGCCTTCATGAACTTCATGTATACCAAATATTAAAATATGAAGGAGAAAACCATTAGAAACACATATCATCTGAAAAGATGAAGAGTTATATCTAGCTGTATGGTGTAATAAGAAAAATCAAGCCAGCTTTTAATTTAAAGGAAACTTTTAACATTTTCCAATACAAAAGAGTACACGTGTTTTAAGGGCAGCATTCTCTTCCAGGTGAATAATTACATAATTTTGTGCAAAGCAACATCCTTCACAAGAACCAGTGCCTCCCAGCACATCATCTTTATTTATAAAGAAAGGATATTTGTCTGCTTAGACACCATGGAATTCACTTTACTCAAGTTGTCCAGAATTCATGCTGATTCAGTATTCTGCAAAAAAGTTATGTTTTGCAAGTATTTTTACCAGCGCTTGGCTAGGAAAATGACAGATGCTGCATCAATTTACTCTGGGGGGGAAAAAAATTTGCTTTCCCACTGGCTGTGTCTGCACATGTGGAATAAAGACTGGGGGTGATTTTAAAAAATTTAAAATCATACTAAGGCTGCAGCATCATTCACACGTAAAGAAAGGCATAACAGCAGAGAAACTTTCAGGGGTAGTGTGCAACTGGTGTGCCAAGAATCCATTTCACAACAGTTCCCTAGGCAACACTGCCTGCAAGCAGCACGGAGGATGGAGTGAAGATTCCATGGCCAGGCCTACAGAACTGATAAGCTGCCTGTCTGCGACCCTGGGCCAACAGTCTGTCAGCTTTTGACTAAGTACTATCCTTTGCACGAACTTTGCTCATTATAGTCTCATCATAACGTACCAAAACACAACTCCATCCCAAAGTGCAACCACCCCCTCACTGAGTTTGTGAAAGCAAAGCGAGATAAATTTACACCAATCATAATAAAGGTATTTATGACTAGAGTCACTCAAGCTCCACCTTGGAGGTAAAAATTATTATAAAAATGGTTTAAGTAAGGAGGGATGTTAGGGAAGACATCATCGTGGACAACTCAGAGCGGACATAATCTCTGACTCCTGGGATCAGTCAACAGGCTGAACCTTGCTTCCCCAACTTAGGGACAACTTTGGGTAAGATCTCGACTTTAAAACTTAGAAACTTCTTGAGCTGCTCATTTGTATGCTATACATATATATACACACACACACTTGGAAGACAGTGTATTTATCACCGGCAACCCATAAGAACTCGTGTGTCTGTCACTCTCAAACTGCACTTTTTCCTGCTGCTAGTCACAGCAATTCTCTCATTGGGCGCCATCAGATCTTTACTGGCCGCATGGTACCGTGGAGCATGACTAGGCAAGGAGTGTGGGGGTGCTGTTAATGAATCCAGAGCAGTGTTAGTTCAGATGCACTGAACGCGACCAGACTGGGATCCGAGCCGTGATAGTTCGTATATACTGAACGTGACCGGACAAATAGTGCCAAATTGGATACCACTCAGAATCTAGACCTAGCCACCCAAAGCCCCTCTGATATCTGAGGACCAGCTGGAATGCAAGGGGGGTTATTTTCTGCCAAATTATTTTACCCTTTTCACACGACAGCATGCACAGCTTAATTTAACATCCTCTCAAGAAAGGTTTTAACTGATTTTTCCCTCACAGCTAACAGTTTCTATCACGCTTAAAAATTGAGTTCCTGAACCCAAGTCCTTGGCCTTCAGAAATACCTGGATTACAGTCTAGATCAGAGCTCTGGTTCTCCATGTTGCATTCTGCACAGACACTTGAGCCCTGGAAAGAAACATGAGACCATGCTGTGCTCCTGTGAAGGTCATTTCTGGAAACCCAACTGAAGTAAATCAGTTACTGCATAAAAACATTTGTTCTTTCATATAAGTGATCAAACTCCTATTTTTCAGATACATTTTCAGAGGTCTGTCATCCTATGTTGACATCTAATGACAACCTTCTTTTTACAGACTTCTTATCCACAGCTGACCCTAGAATGTATTTGGTAACTTTCTCTGAAGAATTCCTCCCATTAATTGATTTATCAAGTCTCTGACAGTGAAAAATCACCTTGTCTTTCATCTTCATTATACTGGCATTAAAACATATGGAGAATGAGCACTCAGTTTCTCAAGTGACTGCAATCTATATATACATGTTTTGTATAGGTATATTAGAAGTCTTCAGAATTAATCTGTTCGGGCAATTAGAAGAAACAGTATGTCAGACAAAACACTGGCATTAGGATAACGTGGCTGAACAATCATGTACTATTGTACTGAATTGTTGTTACAACAATAAATTCTATTCTATGACTGAAGGATTAATGCAATATATGCTCTGTGACATAGATGAAATTTAGCATCACAGAGTTGTATGAATTTCTGTGCAGGTATAGTTTCTACCTTAGAAGGACATACAGAAGAATAAATTACATTTTTCTGTGACAGAAAGTTACATTATTTTTGATGCGTGACATTCTGGAACAAAACATCACAGCGCCTATAGGAGCTGTTCCAATAATCCTAGTGCACATCTACACATTAAGATTGAATGCTATGTAGAGAACTGCACCTAGGAAAGACTAAGATAACTTCAGAACAAGAAACATCCTAGCCCTGTTTTTGCACTGTTGCTGAAGCAGGAGACTCAAGTTCATTAGCTCAGTTTCTTTAGATCAGATTCATTGCCATGTGGACTTGAAGGACCAGCCTTGAGGACCCACACTGATATATGTGCCAGACCACGCTCTTTGGAGCTAATCTAACCCAGTACTACTACACTGTTCTCTGTATCTCATTCTAGTCAAAGAATAAATTGGCCTTTAAATGAAGTCACCCCTACCACTCTTCACAGCCATATACACTTACATATCTTTACACACACAGAGAAAGGAGATCCAGACCACCAGCATAGTCTCAGACAACATTCTCAAGCAGTATAATCTTTGTTTAGTCTCATTGGCACATGGCGTCCAAGATTTAGCAGTGGTTTCAGAATTCCTTCTATTTGAGATAGCAGCAAAGCTCTAGCAATGTTAATCCCTGCCTCTGGATGAGCTAGATAACTAAGGCAGAGACTTGGTCCAGAGAATCACAGAGAGACATTAGACAAAGAGATTCATCTGTCCAGAGAATCAAGTTTTTACAAAACAACCGCCCAATCTAATGTGAAAACTGTCCCATGGTGAATAAACTAATTCGACAACTTGAATCAGCATTTTAGTGGGCCATACAGATTGTTTGAATTTGCAGTCTTTGATAAGTTCCTCTTTTCCATACATTCCTGAAGAAGCTAAGTAAAGAGACAGAAGTTCTCAGATTAAAAAAAAAAAAAACACTTTAAAGTTAGAGAAAACCCTTATAAATTAGGAAACAATTCAAAAATAAATGCTGTTTTTCTAATGAAAACAGTCATTAATGAATTCTCACAGGGATCTGTACTGAGCCCATTCTATCTCTTATATATTCATAAACAATCTTGAAAAGAAGATGAAGTCTCATGTGAGACAGTTTGCTGATGAAACCTGTAATCCAGGCTATAAAGGCAAGGGCTGACTGCCAAGGAAAGACCATACGGTAACAAACATATGGCCTGATGAAATGTAATGTAGATAAACATAAAGAAAGGTACTGAAGTAGTTAAACCAAATAATGTCAAACCAAGCAGACAAGAGGAGCTTTCAGCATCAGCAACAGTATTTTTAATTCCTCCATCTAAAAAAAAAAAAATGTAAATTTTTTCAGTCTAAAATTTTTGATTTAAAAAAATTCCAGATTCAAGCTGAGATAAAAAAAAAAAGGGGGGGGGG
>JANIJG010004702.1:0-34966 GCA_024611175.1 Megaceryle torquata | reverse complement strand
GGCAGTTTCAGCCAGACAGTTTATCCTGTGCTACAATTGTAAATAAATGAAAAGAAGAAATATATCAGGAAGTATTAGACAATATTAACAAAAGTTTTCTGGTATTTTTTCTGCTCTGTTGAATGTTGGTATCCTGCCCATCATCCCCACTCACTTTATTGTATTCTTTAATGGCTGTATAAAGAATGTTGATTCATGGGTTTTAGAAGCTTCTGTCTTGACAATTCCCATTGCAATACATACTTGTTACCCTTTGAACACAAGTTACCCTTCCTTCTTTTAAAACGTAGCACAGCAATACGAAGTGGGAGACATCACCACTTTGAACATTTAAATGTCCTCCTAATCACAAAACTAAATAAAATGTACTTTATAATAAATACAGTCAGAAAGATTAACAAAATGGATGAAGCAGTAAACAGTTGTTGAGCATTTCTATTCAACTGGTGGGAGGTACCCATGACTCCGGGAAAAGTTAATTTAGTAGCATTGATAAACAAAATGAAACACAGAATAGAAGTCTTTAAGTCACAACCACATGTCCAATAAAAGGGAAGAATAACTGCAAATGCTTTGGACTAAAGCAAGAAAGACAAATTGCAATAAAATGTGAGTGACCTTGGACTTAACATCAGAACAACTTCAAGAGCTAGAGCATGAAGCGAAGCTATTGAATGGCTGTCACCTGGAAAACAATGATTGGCAAGAGTTACTGTGAACAGCATATTAAACCTGAGTTGGCACTGTAAAAATGTAACACAAAAGACAAGCACAGTTGCATAGGAAACATGGAGAAGGCAAACAATTTATTCTTTCCATATGGGCACAGGAACATTATGAAAACTGTCAACCCATTAAACCCACAGACTAATTTCTTACCACCCACTCGCAATACTAAGACGTAAGGCTGGAAAAACTTCTCATAGCTGGTACACCAGCAAGCTAAAGATGCTGGTACAGGGACATTAACAAGACTTCTGATTGGAAATCAGTGTAGAGGCTGTAGCTGGCAAGATAGTGAGGTCACTAGGATGGGTCCAGAGGGTAGAGATAACTCCAGCCAGACATCTCAGCGTGCTAAACTCATAGAGAAATGTGCAACCACAGTAGAAACAAGAGTGGGAGTGCTGGAGTTCTGAACTCTGATGTGGAGAGTTACACAGCTACAAAACAAACTGAGTTAACACTACTATAAATTTCTTTACTTCATCCTGTAGTGATCTTTCATGGGTTCAACCTTCTGAAGTTATCAGTCAACTGTGAAAAAATATCAGGGCCATGTAGAAGGACAGATGCAGGTAGAATGAAAGAATATTTTCCCCTGTCAGGAACTCCAGCCTAATTCCACCTTCCCAGCCCTTCACTGTCTGTTAGTCTAAAAGGAAATAGCAACAAAAGACTTCATCAGTGGTTTATGAGGCTGAAGCCCTTTCTCTGTAGACATGGAATCTGTTAGAATTGTTCAAGCTATAAGAGATTTGAGCTCTTCTGTCACCAGATGCTTATGGAAGAATGACTCTGGAAAAAGTTCGTCACTATGAAGGTGGTAAGGCACTGGGACAGGTTGCCTGGGAAATTTGTGGATATTCCATCACTGGATCTGTTCAAGACCAGATTGGATGGGGCTTTGAGCAACCTCATCTAGTGGGAGGTATGACTGCCCGTGGCAGAGGGGTTGGAACCGGATGATCTTTAAGGTCCCTTCCAACACAAACCATTTTATAACATGACTATGTTCTGGTTTCCAAGTAAAAATGAGGTCTAAATAACATGACACAGCACAGCTCAAGGCAAAAGAGATGGGAGGGAGCAGAAAATGTTGAACAGAGTTAGTATGAGTAGACATAGCTAAGGACACCTTTATAGCTCTCTCGCTTTTTTTCATGGACTTCTCACTACCCCCTCTCTATGCAGAGATCTGTGTACAGGGATAGTTCTTGGTAATTTAATTTTTATCTCCAAATAGATATAATGCAGGACCAACACATGAAATGCAACCTGGCTTATCATCAGACATATTTGAAGTTAACATAGGCTGTTTGACATGGGATTGTGTTGCAAGGTGCTAATTTCAGCTTTCCTTGTCTTTGATGCTGGAAAAAAAACCACTCAGCATCTACAAGGAAGTTCTTGTCACTTCACAAGGATTGGGCCACAGTGAGAACATTAGGAGATAGTTTGCTTTCTAACATTTTAGGTCTGATTTACTGAGACTTGACATTTACAGCCTTAAACAAATATGAACATCTTCAGGCATAATTAAAAGGGAACCATTTTAAAAGAGCTTTTTATATCAAAGAAAAAAAGAATAACTTTGTGTTGACTGTCTAAAAGAAGTGTGACAAAGCCTAATTACATTTATTCAAAACCTAGTCCAAATAAAATGTCAAGATAATGGCACTCTTTCAAATTTAGAGCTGCATAAGAAATGCACAGAGAAACAGACTGTAATAAATATAAACAAATCAAAGTCTGGATTAAGTGAAAAGCTGTTACAAAAAGAAAATGCACCATTTTCATAAAAGCAGCATCGTGATAAATCAGGGGGAAATAAACATCATCCTTCAAAAAGCATAATGTACCTTGCCTTTAAAATGACAATTTAATTCCACTTCACTGACTGAAGAGGGGTACATGGACCTGAGAAGCAAAGGATGAGGGGGTGGGAAGAATTTATTAGAATTAAACATAGGGGGTTTAAATGGCAGCAAAAGCACATTAACTTGGGTTTTTAGTCAAATTCAACTGCCTGAGTTCAATTTCAGGATCTCCTACAGAACTGAGCTCAAGCTGAAACAAAAAGCCAATTCGCTGATTATTCGCTGAAGTAAGGATATGCTCCCCAAATGATCTCCAGGGGCAAAGCAAATTAAAACAAGGGCAAATGAACAAATAAGGCTCACTGGAAAGTGTGCAGGACAGAAATCCTGAGTGGAGAGGAAGAGACATACAGAAAAAAAAAGACAGAATAAACATAGTACAAGCCCAAAACTAATTCTCTAGTGTCTCATATATATATACCTTCTACTTTCTCCCCCTCCTCGCAGCTAACTTCATCTCCAAATCAGTTTCTGCCAGTCCTTATTTTTCTTTCCCCTCCCTTCTCCTTTGGCAATGGTGTTTAAGGTCATAGTTTATAGCGCTGCCAGTCCATGAACACCTTGTTCTTTACTTTTTAGAGGTGCACTGCCATTTTATGCACTACAAATGAATGCAGTACCTCCTCAAGAATTAATCCTGCAATCTTTCTTGTTGAGAACACTCTGAGTAGAAGTCATATTGACTGTTTATCCAGAAATAGCGAGGCTATTACAACAAAAATAACTCCTGTCATCATTAAAGCCTGCTCTATTTACAACAAAGTAAATAAAAAAAAAGTAATTATAAAACTACTGCTTTCTGCATATTCTAGATGAGTCATTAAAAATGTACAAGCATGTTACATATAACAGTATTCAGATATCACCTCTGCAACATGACATAGCATAGGGAAGATTTATTAAAACAAGGAACCTGAGATCTTTGTCATGATCCCTGCATTCCAATTACAAGCTCCCACTTAATTCTGTAGCTACCAGATGTCAAGTCAGAGCTGCCAAAGTGAGGAGGAACAGATGGCATAGACCCATTTAAGTCTCTGAGTTTTGAGAATGGGTTCGGGGGATTGTACAGAGGGGGGCTTTTTTGTGCCAAATGAAGTACTGAGGGATTTTTCAGCATCTATGGGAAAAAACAATTTCAGGACAAATAAAAGTCAATGCAAAGTCTGGAGCAAAATTAGATACTTAAATTCCATTAAGTTTTCCACTCAGTGGGAATTTTTATATTTTTGCTACAAAATCTTTTACTCAAAAGATATAAAGAAGTGCTTTAAAACTGCAGATGAATCTTGTTTCTGAGTGCAGTTGAGAAATGTCAGACTGCAAATTAAAGATGTTAAATAAACAGAAGTAATTGTATTTTCTCAGTGCCTGTGGTAGTGTTCACATAGAAATCTTACATCTGGCCTTGTATTATGTGGTTAAAGGATTTTCAGCATGAGCTGAGTAGCAGAATAGAATGGTTTACCACTGATTCAAGTCCAAAGGAGAAAAAGGTTGAGATCTGCCCGCTGAAATCACCAAACTCTTGTTTACACAAAAATAAATCCAGGGTGATGCTGAGAATCTGATCCTTCCACAAATTAACTGCAGATTACCATCACATTGTAAGATTCTAAGTGTCTGTTGAAGAGCTCTTCATACTCTAATAATTAACAAGAGTTAAGGATGGCTTTTGACTTGTAAACCTCTCCAGTATGAGAAACTGCATAGAGCAAACACATATTGCAAGAGGAGAAGGTCCATTACGTGCCAGTGTAGTGCTGTTCTAGACACTGCCCACTCAAAACATGGTAGTGCACAAGATCATAGTATTTTCCCTATACAGGCTGAGTTCTTTCCAGTTGAAACTTGTTCCCCTTGAGACCCTTTCCATGTCTACATAGTTGCTACACTGCAGTGCTTAACCCCTTAGCCTTTATCCAAAAACAATACTTGAAATGTCTGGTTTTGCTTATGAGGCTGTGCAACATCAGGTGCTCAATGTTGCAAACTGCACAGCACAGTGGGGCAGATGACAAGAAACATACTCCCAAATGTACTGATGAATAGGTCAATAAACTCATACAACATGCTGAGAAAGAATTTAGAGTAAGGATGCACTGATGTACTGAAAATAAAACTGTCCAAGTTTCTCATTTAAAGTCTAGACCTAGTTCTATCAACTCAACTTTTGATGTTTTACTTGGAAACCTGGCTGCCCTATGCTCTAATATTACATTCCTCAGACATTAAATCCCTTTCCAAAAACCAGTGTAATCCAGAGAACAAGAAGCCATAAAAGGGAAAACTCTCTTTTCAAGAGAATTTGATTTTACTCCCTTTTTGGAAAAGGGGATTCCCTCATACTTTGGGCAAATTATTCAGGTCTTGTACTTAATGCACTCGTTCTTCAACAGAACAATTAAAAAGCTTCCAACATCCCCTCCCTTCTCATTCCACAAGCCCAGTCCAATTCTGAGAGAAAGGAAAAAGCTCTAGACTGAGAATACAGAAGAATGAGTTAGTTCACAAGATGCAGAAAAATTATGTTATAGAAACACAAGCATACCAAATATATTATTAATGTGTTTACAGTTTCCTGCAGTAATCAGTGAAATAAAGTTAGGACCAACATCATAAGTCCACTAGTTAATATGATCGCTTATTATTTTAGGCCATGTAGAATTTGGTCATAAAATGGAAAAGTTTTCCTTTAAAAATGAGAGTTGCAAGCTGTTATTTTTTAGATTATGATATATCAAAAGGCTGAAACACGGCAATTAAACAATGGAAATACAGCCTCTGAGAAAAAGATAGAGGTAGGAGTAGGACATTAGTAAGTTAAATTAGCTGGCTTAGCTTTATAAGACAGATCTTTTTGCAAAGTAGCTAAGTTGCCTGGCATTTTGTTTACCAAACTATCAAGCTACAAAGAACACTTCAAACCCTCTTTTCTTCTTCTCTGTCTAAAAGTAATTTTAACCAAGTCAAGCAGCTCAAACAAAAAAAAAAAAATGTTTATCTCTACAAAAATAATGTTTCTGAAATCTCCACATTTTCATAGGAGTCACCACTGAAGTACAGTTATAACTGAAACTGCGTTATAAGGGCTGAAAGTTGTCTGAAGGAATCATATCAGCCAGCTACACAAAGAAAGGAGAGAAGGAAAAAAAATAATCCAAGAAACCACAACCAACATACCACCCAACACAAGAGATGCATAGAACTGCAGTGGGAAATCATTAAGATCTAGAGATATCTCTTGCCTTTTTTTCCTGTCCTATCAATAAACTGAATTCCAGGAGAAGGAAAAAGTTATTTGCCTCATGCTCCTACCATAAGGCAACTGAGTTCATTTTCTCAGCGAGTGCTCAAATCCTTCCATAAATCGGACCAGATTTGCCATTTTTCAGTCCTTTAGATAACCAAATGTACTTACACCATGCCAGCATAAAAATCAGTAAGTCAGTAGGAGGAAAGCCAGTTGCTCTGCACTAGTGCCCAAAAAAACCTTTTCTGTTTCTTAGTTCTGGCAAGGCTCATTTACTCCATGCCTTTTCCCATCTGAAACAACCTAACTGTACCTTGTTACCTCATTTTCTTCGCTTCTTGCCAATGAAAGTTGGAAAATATGCTTTAGTCTTTGCCTTTCCCTTCTATTTCTCACCTGAATCATTCAACCATTTGAATCTACAGAGAATTCTGCAACAGAGTGGAGATTTTGCAGGAAGGGTGAGCAGTATACACCAGACTGTTCCCCAAGAGTGCAAACTACTTTTTTCTGCTGAAGGTCACATTGCCAACAACAGAGACAGAAAAAAAACATCATAAAGTTATGTGTGGTCACGTTACTCTATCTGCTTTGATCTGTTTGCAAGAATGATTTATAAAACTGTTAGGAGCTGCATGCATTAACCTAACTATCCCACTATAGATTTCATAGGGCTAAGTAGGTATCACTGGTGGTAGCAACACAGTTAACGAACAACTCATGACTGACTAGCAATATGTCACCAGACAATATTCATTCAACCTAGTCACTTGTTCTTAAACATTTTCAGTCCAGAGGCAACATAAGTGGAAATACATGCATTTGTGTCAGTGTGTTCACTCTTCTTCAGTTTAATATCTGTGAAACTTTTCTGCTTTTCCTGTTACTCTGTCAGATATTTGAGTATCAGAACTTCTTCTGACACTAAAAATTATATTTCTTTACAATTTGGGGTTTTTTTCTGGTAGAAATGCTTTTCTTCTCTATAATTTAGAGAATCCATCCCAAAACATCTGCAATGAAAAGATAATGCAACTAAATTAATGGCAGCTGGAATCATTATACATAGCAAAGTATATCTGAGCCTCTCTGCCAGAATTTCATCCCTTTTTATCTGTTTGTTGTTCTTCCACTTGTCCCTTCAGCATAACAATTAAATGCTGCATTCTCCCTAGGCAGTCTGACAAAACATTGATTGCCCTCAGAGACTTTAGCTGGGAGAGAAAAGTAAGGAATAAACCTTGAGAAATGTGTCGGTTTCACTTATTCACAGAGGATTACATTGGAATACAGTGTGGATCAATTGTCTTCAACAATATCCTTTTAAAGACTGGTGTGGATCATTACTAGAAGATCATAAATTGCTGTGCTGTAGCCTCTCCCCCTCCCCACCCATATTTTTCCCTCCTAAATTGCAACTGGTCCACTGGGATTAGATCATCCCTTGTTTTAAGTAGCTTGAATTACAGAAATATTCCTGTAATATTAGGAATGTACCCTAACATCTTAAAGACTTCTTCAAGCACATGCTTGGCTACAATTTTAATATGAAACATGGTCCACTTGTTTAGTTTGATACACGTCCACTGCAGACCTTTCTAGAACAGATGGAAGATGTATTGGAAAAGAGTGCTTTTCTACTTCCCTAAGTAGAAAGAGTAGCGAATCCACAGATGAATAGCTTCTCAAAACCAGACCTACAAGTAAAAAAGCCCTTATTACTATTACAGCTAATGGACATTCTTCCTTAGTTTGCAAGAGGCAAAAATCACAAGAACCCACAATTTTTGCTTCAGAAAACTCAGATTATCAATGTTTAATACTACCTGCCTGAGCCTTCTCTCTACTTCCTTTCTGATGACATATACTGCAAACTGGTAGTTAACATGTATAGCCTTTGCTAAGGCCCCTGTGCATCATGCTGTGGAAGCATACTTTAATACATTTTATCTGCTACTCTGGATGTCTCTTTTCCACCAAAATCAGTTAAATAAGCAAGCATGCAAGCCAAATAAATGGACAAATAAGAGACAAATGCTTTCCCCAACATTTAAAATTACAAGATTAGTCCATATTGCCTTGCATTCAGAAGGTATAACAAAAAGAACTGCAGCATTTGAATCTCTCTATTGTTGTGCTTTACAGACGTCTTCTACAGATGTATAATTAAATTCCTTCATGGCATACCTCCCAAACCAGCAATTTTATACCAACATTTGGTGTTGAATCAATACACACTCTTACAATCAGGTACTGTGTTTCTGATGGAAAGCAGAAAAAAACGTTTCCTAGAACACTTAACAGCTGCAGACAGCAGTGTGAGCACATTTACTCTGTTTCAGACACAAAGCAAAGACTTCAGCTTAAATAACCTTTGACGTTTTCCCCGGGCCCCAGACTTCACACAGACAAGGCAGGGAATGGTGTGCTTAGAAGATGGTCAAGATTTCCATTTCAGGACTAAGGTATACTGCCTGACCCACGAGACTTGTCACTAGTGCCCTTTACTGCATCTCACCTTCTGCTCTGCACTAGCTGACATAGTAGAAGCAAGTATAGCATTCATCTTTCTCTGCTCTTTAACACAATTGCCTTCATCTTGGTTTAGCATCTCTTAAATATGGAAAAATATGAGACAAAACCAGCAAGATCCTACTTAGCTCTGACATCAAACTGACAATGCCTCTACAAAAAATTAGTACATAGGATCTGAAATTTATGTTGAACCAACTCAGAATGAAACAACCCCAAGACAGGAATATTGCAGCCAAAGTAGGTAACAAATGAAAAAGACAAACACAGTGTTAACACTTGCACAAGCTCCAAAATATGTTTCTAGTGGACAGTAAATATACATACTTTTGCAGGAAGCATATTTATTATAGCTTCTCTTGGATCTAATCCATATAGATTAACTTTTTTTTTTTTTAAGTATACCATGCCCTGAGAGTTACTATTTCTAGTAAAGAATAACAACCAAACAAAACTAATCTAGTTGCATGATTCACTTGAGTGTCTGCCAATAAACATATCTTCAGAGACATCTGGTGTTGTGGCTTACATCTGACGTGATCAGAACACCTCAAATGCTGGTTTCAAAGTGTATTTTCTTCATATTTGGATAAGAAATACAAAAAGGGAAGGACAAGAGCAAACCTTTTGCTTCTGCATTTCTAGTTTTGATTTTTCTAGATTATTCCCCAAACCTGCCAACAAGAAGTAGAATGATAAATCACAGTAAGGAGGGATGGTGCTTTGTTAAACTTTCAGGTTTAACTGAAGTGTTATGAAGTAGTCCCACAAGTACCTTTTCAATCTGTACATGTATTCCTTTCTAAGGCTGTATGACTATATTTGGCCAAATGGATGGACACTCTGGAAGCAGTCCTTGGGCTGCTCCTGCTCTTTCATATTATTTCTATAATGAAAAGAAGGTCAAAAAAAAATCCTAGGACTCTTTTGAAAACAAATATCAGTTGTTAGATGGAGATACTTAAAAAGCATCTATTCTCTTTGCACATAATGGGGCACAGTTGGCATGTCTTTATGCCAGAAAAGTCATAAGCAGCTGTAACTGTTAATATGCTCAAAACTGCTCTGCACTATCCTAAAACCAAGCTAGTCCAAGGACGAGTGAACTCAGGATAGTTTAAGATAGTATACTTCAGGAGGTCACTGGAACAGTACTGGGGTGTATTTATGGCTTTTACCTCTGTCATCTCTTTTAGATGCTCTTTAGTAAAAGCTATAAATAGATGACAATCAAATGCATTAAAATCAAACACCTGAAGATTTAGTTTTATTTAGGCTTAAAGTGAATTAATATGGATACAATGAGGGTTTATTATTTCTGAATGGCATTATCTACACAGGAATTAAAGGTGAATTTAATTAGTCCCTTTAAAATTAACTTGTTTATTTATTTCAAATGGATTTCTACTAAGCATTCAGTTGCATACAATCCTTTAGGTATGTGCTTGATGCTGACTGACTTCTAACTGGGCTCATTTAGGTTGGAAAAAAACTATGATATCAATCCAACTGTAAACCTAACACTGCCAAGTCCATCACTAAACCATGTAACTAAGTGTTACATCTACATGTGTTTTAAATACTTCCATGGATGACGACTAAACCACTTCCCTGGGCAGCCTGTTTCAAAGCTTGACAACCCCTTCAGTGAAGAAATTTTTCATAATATCCAACCTAAACTTCCCCAGTATAATCTAAGGACATTTTTCTCTTGTCCTAGCTCTCATTCCTAGCCATTTTAACATGGGTTGTATTTTCAGCATCATAACAAATCATAACTCAGATAGCCAAGTCAAACCAGTAAAACTGTTTTGAAAACAGTGCAAAAAAGTTCAGATATCAAAGTTCCTTAAGGAAACTTAATTCAGAAACAATTTTTTTCCCTAGTCCCAAGTCAGATGCAGTAACATAATACATTTCAGTATTTATATTACAGTAGGTATATTAGGATAAACTATTACACAAAGATTAACACCTGTGCTGAAACCATGCATTTTGACATGTCCTTGATATTTTCCATTCAAACTAGAGAATCAGAAAGAATTAATTATTTGAGGTAATATTTTTCTTTACAAGAAAATGAAAACAATACAAATCAGTTCTCTGCTGTTACAAGTGGAAGGTGAAAGTGTAATAGCCAGAACAGGTATACAAGTCAGATATGAGTATTCACAGTTACTGCAACTTCCAGAGCCAGTATCTTTAACAAGCTGGTTTTCTGTTTCAGCTTCCTGTTTTTCACAAATCTTCAGATAAAAATTAGAAAAAAAGAAAACCTATGAAATAAGAGTTTTCAATGAGTTTCAGATCCTATCCGGCACCCATCTTCTGGCTGTGCTGTTCGGGGCTCTTTGTATAATCCTTGGGCATACTATGTATGCTATACATAAATCTAAAATTCGATCACTATCATAACAGCAAGAGCTAACATGCTAATTGACCTATCACTCCCATGGGCTTCTTTGATCACTGAAGCTGCATATATATCCTGCCAGGTTTAAATTTAACACTAAATTAATGCTTTTTGCTTGTTTGATGTTTGTCTAGGTTGATGAAATCAAAATAAATTGCTCAGTCAGTAAAAAAATCATACAGAACTAAGAGAGCTTGTCTGTGACTTGTATAACAACTTATTGAATGATTGTGGAGTTCTAGCTATGAAATCGGGGGTTGGAGGGAGGTGGTGTTAAGCTTTGTTAGGCTTAGCTCCTACTTAATACAAGTCAAAAATGCAATAGCCATTAACCCATTTATTAAATGACCTCTGTCATACCAGTAACTTGTTTCCCCTAGGGAAAAAAAAAAAAAAACACCAAACAGACTTCACTCCAAGTCTGAGAAAGTCATAAATACAAGGTTCGAGTTCAGCCCCACAGAAAGCCATCTCCATCTTTTGGTCAGTTAGGCTCTGCTTTGCACATAGCTAGCCCTTATTGATTCAAGCACCTACAAAACAACCCTGCATCAGCTTATGACTTACTGCATCTCTTGACCCACAACTCCAAGCAAGTACTCGCTGGATAAGTCCCATATGCATAGGAACATGAGAAAAATAATTCTGCAGCAGAAGTCAGTTACAGGTGGTTATGGTGTTTCTGTGCCATCCAAGTACCCCTTCAGCACCAAGACCACCCAGTAAGTTAGACAGATATCACTTAGCCTTACAGAACTCCCTTAGTGCATTACAAACAGCAGACAGTAAGACAGAAAAACAAGATTTGGGAGGCCTGGTGTTTGTTGTGTAAAATCCCAGACATCCCATATAGCCTTCATCATACATCCACATCTATGGGTGCCAGAAAGCCTTTATTAAAGCCTACAGCTAAAGGTTTTACCAGAAAGGAAACTGAGGCAGAAGAACAGTCACCTGTAAACTCAAGGATAGTAATAAACTGTGCAACTTTGTACAGGAGAGCTACATAAGAGGCTGTGTCGTGACTCATCTTAAGAAAACCTGTAGGAAAAAACCCAAGGTTCTGAGAATGAGGCACTGGGGTTCAGAATGGAACATCTTCCTGAGTCCATGTTCCAAGTCCACTTCCATTCACTAGAAGAACAGCTTCCACAGAATATATCTGCTAGCAGGAAGATCTGCCTGTTCAC
The DNA here is from genome assembly GCA_024611175.1 of Megaceryle torquata. Lineage (NCBI taxonomy): Eukaryota > Metazoa > Chordata > Aves > Coraciiformes > Cerylidae > Megaceryle > Megaceryle torquata. The sequence continues at coordinate 22,978 of JANIJG010004702.1, read as the reverse complement.
CCTTAGCATCTGCTTTGGTAATCCCTATTGTCTCTGGTGGGTTTTCCTGTAACTGGGGGTTATTTCTTGTCTCCTTGTTCAAAAAAAAAAAATTTTAAAAAATATTAAAAATATCTTCCCTATCACTTCATCTGTCTCAGACAGGCCTCTGGTCTTGCCTCCCATCTCTCAGCCTTGAGAAACCACCTCATACCTTGAGCCATTTGACACCTGAGAGGTTCACCAAATACTTTCTCCTCTTGATTCTCAGAATACCATATTTTAACTGGCCAAAATGGGCAATTTCTTTGAACACCTGGGCTTGCCAGCATCCACAACAAAAATTTTCTAGTTCACACACTCTGGACCAGGTGGGTAGCTGTCATGATGAACTCAGGGCATATTGAATGGCTACTCTTTTAAACTCCATTTCACATTAATAGGTCTGTGGCTACAGCTTTAAAGAGTACTTGGCCAAGATATTTATTGACAATAGTAACAGGAGCAGCATAGATGCTGAAGACAGGCAAACAAGTAATTAAATTTCATGCAGATCCATTAATACTAGAGACCACATCCCTGGCCTCTGCCTTCATTCAGCAAAGTTAAGAAGGTGCCTGCACACAAAAATCTAAGTGAATGGATGTAATCTATTGGTCATCTGTGACAAGTTAAGACCAGGAATGACAAGGATAAAAACTGCATGTAACTCCTCCAAGTAAATGGCCAAGACCGAGGTTAGCTGCTACCACTCACTGGAATGTTTCTCCCCTGACATTCTGAAGGAGATAGCCAGCTTCCCTAACGCGAAAGGAAAAGCCTCCGGTCTAGAGCAGCCTGGGCCAATTCAAGCACTTTAGGAGTCCAAGAATCTCATTCTTTAACAAACTCAGAGGCCCCTTTTCAATAAATGCTGCTTTTCAGTAAGTGCCCAGCATAAAGGTTAACAACACTAGTGTCATGTTAATGAAAATATGAAATTTTCCTATCTGGAGTTTCCTTATTGTTAGAGCACAGGATATTAGGGAAGAGAGGGTGGGTGGACTTGGACTGATTAATTGAATTAATCCCCAGATTAATTAAAATATGTAGTACATAATGTATTTTATTACAGAACTATAGAATGACACACCCTCAAAAACATCTCTGTTCTAAGATTTCCTTCAATTACTATCAATGCAGCTACCTTCTAAATGCAATGAAGGGCCAGGTGGGACTTGCTGGAAGAGGGAAAGACAACATGAAAGGTGCTGTGCCTGACACACTATAGGCCAATCTAGTGTGCCTCTGGCTTTGGGAAGAAAACTGAAGAACAGGTAGGTGATTATTCATTGTAGGAACAATTTAGAGCAGAAGCCAGTGCCATACTGCTTACTGGTGCCTCTGCCAGCCTGCTGGCAGTCTTGTGAGACTATGGCACAAACAAGATGTTAAGGTGCTGGCTGCCTCCTGACTACCAGATAATCTTAACCTAACATCATTACCTCACCCATAGTCCTTGTCTTTATTTTGAGCACCAGCAGTGCCAAAGGTGAAATAGTCAATTACTAGAGCCTCGTACTAAAGTTATACTAATCCTCAACAGCAGAACTTGAACATTTCACTGTTCCATCTCCATAAAAATAGTAGATGCCTAGTTTTACTGTAAGATGGTTTCACAATCAAGATTTCTGACACAGTACACGTACATACTGAGGTCATGACTCTTATTTTACCATCCCCATTATCAACATTAAGAACCTCACCACATCATAATGTCTGGATTTCAGGGAACTGCTTCACCTCTCAACTCTGTCCTCCAGGGATCTTTTGTTGTTGTTGCAACCAGCTGGATGCAGGCTAGAAGACTAGAAAACAAAACCATGGTAATTATAGAGACTGCTAAAGCCTGAAAATGTGAAAGAACTGAACATCACTGCTTCCCAGCAGTTAAAAACAGGGAACAAAAACTCTGCAACATTGCAGGGCAGCTACAGGCACCCAGGTAGCAGACCAGGTGGCCTGAACAACACGTGAGGGCAAACAGGCCTGTCAAAGCACCATGCAATGCAGGCAAACATTAGCATGCAATCATAAATCACAAGATGGAGATAACTGCTGCTTCCAAGCAACACAGTATGATATCAGTTATGTTATGAGGGAATTGCTCAATGCAGACAAGATCTTTTCGTTCAAAACAATTCAGTAGAGGATAAATGCCACTGTGTAGATAAGCCCTTAGACTAGAGGTAACAGGACAAAGCCAAAGAACTCTGAATCTCACCCTAAATTTTTAGGGACATCATTCTACAACCTTTTGACATTCAGCACACATTGTTTTTCTAATTTTAGAGGTGGTAAAGAAATACCTCATATATGTTGCAATCTGACATCTGTGCAGGTGGAAAGATGAGTCATAAAAATATTGAAGAATTTTTAGTTTTCCATCAAAGTACCACAAGCTTAACCCTTCACAGCCTCGCATACTATAATCATTTAGATGGGTATTCAACTAAATGCTACCCAATACAACCAGATACTCTCTTCCCATACATATGGGAATAACAGTACAGGAGGCAGGGAAGAGCCAGCACCCTATGAACTGGAATGCCTGTGTTAGGGAACGCATCCAGAACTGTTGCTGCTTTCACAAAATATTTAGGATTTTATTTCATTTCAAGATCCATTCCACACAAGTTGAAAATCTGAAAGTAATTACTGATATTATGTAGCCATCCAAAATTTAAGAACAATAATGTTCTGAAGAATTGGTGTCAGTTTTTCTTTCACCTAAATTGTTAAAGAAGCAGTAATTAACACCATGTTGGTCCACATAAATCACAAAAACATGTCCTGTTAGAGCACCAGAACTTTTACTTCAGGCTTTAATTTACCACTCACGGTGCTTATCTTTTAGATGCAGACCGCGCAGAATGCAAGAGCAGCACAGTAACTGCTGAGACCACAGGAACAGATGTAGGAACAGTATGCACATTTGCACATGAACCTGTTCTTGTGTAGTTGGATAAATTCAGTTGCAGCTGTCAATTATGCAGCTACACAGATCACATTTAATAGTTATTACTTAACTGAGAATATGCACAGGAGAGAAAATCTCCGAGACACACAAAGCATTAGATCAGAATGCTAATCCAGAAGGTGAGTTGCAAGCTAGAGTTCTGCACTAGCAGCAGGATGCAATATTTCTGCTTCTTTCTCTTATTTTTTCAGCTTCCATAGTCTTAACTGTAAACTTCCGTTGGCAGTTCTGACCCAAGCCATGTCCCCTAACGTTGCATGAAGTAAATTGCCAGGTAACCAAAACAAGGACATTCAGATTTTAGCCAAACATTGGCTGCATGAAGCTAGATTACCCAGAGTTTTGCTTTCCATTATGCCTTTTACTCAGAGTAATATTCCACGTAGAGGCCCACCAGAAGGGAAGCTTCCTCCAGCTCATTGCCAACAACCCCTCTGTTGCTGCTTTTTGACTGTTGCTCAAAATTCCTTTGCTAGTATTCAGTTTTGATTCTCTTAAAAATTCAGTTCACAGGACTATAGCTATCTCCCAGACTACAGTGTGGTGTAAGAATCTGACCAAACTTGCAATAAGAAAGCCTATGAGAATCTGCTCAGACATGGTCACATGATGCTCAGCAGAGGATAGGCTTACCATTAGGCTTGCACTACTGCAGCAAAATCTCTACAAATACCCAAGTTACCTCATTTAAAGTTTGTGTGGGCTTCCATAAACAATACTAAAAGCTGCACAGTCTCAGACTCTGCTGCTTTTTCCTTGGATGGATTATGGTATCAACAACTGCCACTGGAAAACACAAAGGCAGAAGAAAGCCTCCATCATTAAGTATTCAAGTCCTTAACAATTTGTGACATACTCAAGGCAAGCCACTCCAAGAACTCACATGCAATTAATTGAGATTTTGCTGTTGAGCTGTTAAACACAAAACAGTTGTTAAACACCAAAACTGCAAGCAGGCTTCAACACTGTTATCCTCTTGGAAAAGAAAAGTAATGATACTACTTAATGAACTTGTCTTTGAGAATTGAACTCTCCTTCTGAAAGCTACCCACCTAAATGAGACATTTAAATAGCAAAAGGATTTTCACACAATGCTTTGTTCAGTCATGTAGCCTTGTGATGCTACATTCAGTAACAGAGAAGATAATTTTCATGTAACTACATATATATAATCACACACACACATATATATGGAAAATTAAAAAGACTGCAGTTGCGACCATAAGGGGCAACTGCTGATGAAGTCAGTAACAAATGCGCCCAGTGGCATGAAAACAACTGTACTGAAAAGTGAGCAACTGCCTGCCTATAAATTCCAGAATTCAAGAATATCTTTGTACAAGGGTGGGGTTTGTTTCTTTGTTTCTTTAAAGGCTCAAAGTTCTCTTGTCATCTTGCTAATATCTTGCAAGTTTGTCATGGTTTAGGGTCAGGGTGGCCCCTTAGACCTAACAGACACCCTCTGTTAACAACCTTCCCTCCCCAATGGGGAAGAGAAAAGGAATAAGGGAGAGAGACTTGGTGATTAGAAAATGAAACTAGAACAACTTTCATGAGAATAATAAAAACAAAATAGAATATGTACAAATCTATACAAAACCTGTATAGAACCGAACCCCCCGATGGTAATTACATCACCGTCACCACTGATACTGTGGAGCAGGCACCGGGGGTCCCAGCCTGGGCCCCACAGCAGACGGGAGCTGTTCAGGAGTTGGATTCTGCTACCGGATTCAGGAACATGGGATCTAAGGCAGAACAGACAGAGCCCTCCTTGGTTGCTTCGAGGAAGCAGTCCAAGAGGGGAGAAGAGCCCGGGAAAAAGAAGCCCTATAGACCGTTCAGATCCCTCTGCTTTATACCCAATATGACCTATATGGGCTGGAATACCTCATTGGTCAGTTTGGGGTCACCTGCCCTGTACGCTTCTCCATGCAGGTGCGGCCTTTCACTTTCCTGCACCCCCCAATGTGGTACACAAGATCCAGCAGTGGCCTTGGTCTCCACACCCATCCTTGGTGGTAATTCTAAACACGGGGTGTTATCACTGCTGGCAGCAGACACTGCCTGGGAAAACAGGCTGCTGACTTCAGACAGTGCAGTGAGTTAGAAGAACTGAGCTGAAAAGGAGAATCCTTGAACAGAATTAGTTCTGTTTTCACTCGAACCAGGACAAATTTCTACTACACATTAGAAAGAACATGTTCTCAAACACTAAACACATTACTGACTTCAAGATCTTTTTCAGAAGACAGAGTCATCCTTACTGAAGAAAATATCAGTAACTGCTATATTTTGAGGACATTAATACTGTAAATTATTATATGCAAGGTACTATAAGTAATATTTGCATTTGATATTGTTTAGGTCTTCAGAAGCCGAGTATACATTTTCAGAAGTGATTATAGTTTGCTCAGCTGTGCCCTTTCCAAATGAAATTAAATTATATCACTGGCTTTATTCATAGCAGAAATAAGTGGATGTTGAGGCCTCTTGAAAACCCTTTAGAACTTTTATTGAACAAAAAAAAAAAAAATCATAATTTTGACATTTGTTGCTGGAAATGTAGATTGTAAGAATCCCCACAGTTATTTTGCTGCATTATAGTTTGAAATACTTGGGAAAATAGCCTCCTGATCTTGCTATTCTGGTAGGATAAGGCAAATATAGGCTTTTTTTTTTTCCAACAAATGTTGCATCTCCACTGGTTTGGTGACTGTGATAATCAGGGAAGAGTTAACCACAGAATTGCATTGGTTTGATTTACTTATGGAGAGCTGAGGCAAAAAGCCATAGGGGCCATAATCATACAGCAAATAAAGGTTATTTGTTCTTTGATACTTTCTTACAGCTTTTTCTTGGACATTAAAGGCAGAGAGAAAACCTTCTGAATGGAAATGTAGGCAGAAACTTTAAACAGAACTTGGAAACAGTTGAAAAGCCACAGCATGGAAAAGAGAGTCTGCAGAGAAGCAGATTGTAACCGGGCAGCAAGAACCTGTCTAGGCTTGCAAAGAATAGCCAAAATTAGATAAGTCCTTAGACACACACACAGACTTATTTTAATCTTTTTACTCACAAAACTCATATGGAAAAAAAAAAGAAAATCTCATGCTGCTCTGTGCAAGTGGTTCCTTATGACTGTACATGGTGGTTTGTAGCAGCTCCAAGCAGCAGGAACCAGAGCTCTGACCAGTCAAAAGCAGATCAGGGGAAAAAAGGGGTCAGTCACAGAAACCCACCAGGAATACAGGGTATGCCTAGGCTGGATGCTAGCAGGACATACCCAGAGAAGAGCTGAAAGGTAGTTTTACCTGACCTTCTTTACTGCAAGAAAGACAATAGAAACCTTTACAGAGCAACAGAGATTAATTACATTTCATTTTTCTAATCTTTCATTTCATGCAGGATTTTGTCTTTCAGATGATTCCTTAAGAGAGTTTCCTTCCACAAATTAAATTCTTCTTTTGGCCTTAAATGAAGGGACATATTTGTAGTTAGATTTTCTTACTGACTGTTCTTCACCTAGGCAATGGCCTGCAGTTACAGAAAGCTCCTGTAACAGTAACATTCTTTGTCCATGCTTTGAAGCCACCAATATCCAGATCAAGAATAAACACAGAGGAACTGGAAACCAAAGCAACCATCTCATAGATGGCACCTCATTGGTGGAGTAGGGTAATGGAAGCTTCCAAGTTCTCCTTCCAGACATGTAGCCTGCTGCTAGGAGTGAAACACAAAATAGTATTGGAGAGCTAGGGCCTCCTAGTCATTGGAAGTGTTTATCATCGTTACCTGGAATTTCACATAGCAGTGAAGTGGAAGGCAACAACGAACATTGAACCATTTGCACTTGTCTCCCTTCCTGTCAACAACAGTCCAACAAGCTTGGACTGGTAACTTGACAGTTCCAAGTACCTTGTTACAAGCAAGTGCTGTGAGCGTTCATCACTGCTAGGAACAAGACAACTTTTATTGTCTTCAGTTCAAGATCACTACCTTCAAAATATTTGAGAAGATAATTCAGTCCAGTGTGTAACACAGCTAATGCAAAGCAGGCAAATCCAAGAGAGATGATGTCTTACCACCGTACCCATGGAACTGAATTAACAGAACTTGAAAGGGACTGACACATAGCTAAGACACGAACAAGGAAGATGTCTGTAGTCCAAAGAATGAATCAAGGTCTTCTCTGTTTAATAAGAGAACATGAACATGGGGAAATATACAAAAGCTCAAATAAAAATGTTAGAGAGCATGAACGATTCCATCTAGTATATAATACCACATACAACATGCCAAAATATCCTTGTTATAAGGAAACAACACCTTGGATTCATGCTGCTGGAACCTATCGCTGCTGCATGGCCACCAATGTATCAAATGCAACTTTGACTCTCCTGTACTGTCTCTAGAAGTTGTCCCTGAGAGGATGGCAAATAACAGCTGGAGTCCTTAAAGTACTGGAACTAGTTACTGCAACAAAGCAGTAAGCAAGGGACAAATCCCAGCAGGAGCCACCAGCAAAGAAGAATGTTTCATGCTGGGGCGTGGTCAGCACAGCCTGTAAGCCACCTCTGCTATCAGCTACTGAAGTACTAGATGATGAGAGTGAAGGAAAACAGACCAGCAGCCAAAAGAATCCCTCTGAAGTGAGACAGGAAGGAATACTCTGTCATTGTCAAAAGCAGGCACATTCCTGCAATAGCAGGACTGCAACAAAGAGGTATCTAACAATGAACAACATTTACCTCTTGCATCTTTCACAATTGTTTGAGGTTTCCAAAAGTTTCTCTAACATCAGTCTGGATATTCTTCCTACATATGTACGTAGGAAATATGAAACTGTGAAACACTTAAAGGAAAGGAGAAGATGATCAGAATATATTTATTTAAATGAATACATACGAAAAAGTAAAAGCTATTGACTGAAATGCTTTTTCTGAAATTAATAAAGCTCCCAAGATATAAACCCATCTAACAATAATTAAGTCTTAGCCTGGAAGGACAGTGCCCTCTGGTGATAAAAATGCCCTGTTGTTTGAAAGTATGAAGTTCATTTCTTGTTTATTATTATGACACTTCTAAGCAGCTGCAGTAGACCACTCAATTTCCAAAGCTCTGTTTTTGAAATATGCTTAATTAAGAAGCTTTTATTTGGAGCAAAGATATCTGATTATGTGTGATTGCAAAAATCTAAAAAATTAACATTTTCTTACCTGATGCAAATAGCTGCTGACTGATTCTGTTTCTGTGCACATTCTCAGTATTCATTATGGTTCACAGGAATTTTATAAAGGCAAGAGCTAGATACTTTACAGCTGTGCATTTTGAGAGTAAACAGAGGTCTAACATTCAGTCACTGACCTGCTCCTGTTCCCAGTGAGCTCATCTATATAACTACAGAAAATAAAGATTATATGCTCATATTTGACCCTATTTAAAAAAAAAAATAAAAATTCTACATACATAAATGTGTTCCACTGCAGATCTCACTAATTCACTCAAGTACCAGATGTAAATATGGGGGGGGGGAGGTAAGTATTGACAAATTGAGGAATCTTGCCCAAGAAGTGCTGAAATAATGAACTATGAAAAGCATCAAGATATTAATTGTATTACCCACATCACCATACTAACTGGTATTACTTGGAGATACACTTCCTAGATATATCCTATGCATTTGTCTAAATATTGTGCAGTTACTATAATCTCCATTTCACATCATAGTTTATTGTTCTATAAAATATCTAGTTTGCTTCAAATATTGATGCTATAAGGCTACATTCGTCAAACAGGAATTAAAAAAGGGATGAGAATACCAAGAGAAGCAAATTCCTTCAAACAACAGGACAGATACTTTAACTAAAAACACATGGCATCAAACAGTATGATAATAAGTATTTCTGAGCAAAGCCAACAAATGCAACAGAAATGCTCATTTTACTCACCCATGACAAAGGGGTATAGGGATCAGAAGGAAGAAGGACCTCAGTTTCTCACTGTAGAGGTTTTGGCAGTTACCTGCTATCCCTTATATTGCTACATCTTACTTTCAAATTATGGCAATATTAGAAAAGCATGTGTAACTGGAATATATTTAATGTCTTTGCTAGGTTGTGGGGGAAGCTTAGTAGAATCCTTCTTAAACCTGGTTGAACTTTCCATATTCACCTTTTCTACCAAAATGATGATATTTTTGTGGCCAGTTTTCATTTTACTAGCAATCGACATATTTGCAAATATTGGTAAATCTTATGTAAAGTGAAGGGTGAAAACATTAGAGAAAGAGAGAATGCACAAGGGGAAAGAAGCTAATGAAATGCTTCCTTCTGAGTTGGTATCTTCAGTCAAGGCTCCCAGATTCTAGTGCCAGAGGAGCATATGCTGTAAGAATAACACTTTTTGAACTCCTTATACTAAGAAGCAGCAGCAGTTAAGACACAATTGTGTGAATGCTGATGTGAACCTGCCTGCGTTCATAAACAGGGAAGCTAGGAGACTGAGAAATCCCACAGCCTGTGCCAGATATGACACTACTAATCACTAGCCATGTCTCATACTGAATTTTTCCAGGCATTCAGACAACAGTTCCTTAGGGATTTTTTGTTAATGTTTTTTTCATAGCTCTGTGCACAGAACAAGAACTCTCCTTGAGGAGGAGGTTAATTCTGACTTGGAAAAGGGTGGAAGTGTGACAGTGAATAACAGGAAAGCCCTGGAGTGCTGAAGCACGCTGCCGTGGCAATTGGAGGAAGCTTTATCTACCTTCCCACACACTACAGCAACAGCAGCAGCTACCTTTAGACTATTCAAGGACCACACACTGCCTATACCAGATATTTTTGCTATCCCACATGGTCCAGTGATCCAGGCAATTCCCTGTGCTTATGTTGTACCACTTTCTGGTTCTGTAGCAGCATGCATCATAACGGCAAGCTGGTAACAACAGGTGAGGAGAAGCTGAGGTATTCAACTTTTTTGCACCAGTCTTCACTGGTAACCTTTCTTTCCACACCTCTTGAGTCAATGCACTGTAAGACAGGGACCAGGGGGGAAAAGAACCTCTTACCATAAGAGAAGATAAGGTTCATGACCACCTGAGGAATATGAACATACCTATGTCCATGGGACCTGCCCAGATACACCTGAGAATCCTGAGGGAATTGGCAGATGTTGTTGTCAAGCCACTCTCTCTGATACTTAAGTCATGGCAGTCAGGTGAAGTCCCTGGTGACTCAGAAAAGGAAAATACTGCACCCATTCTTAAAAAGGGGAGAAAGGAGAAGCCTGGCAATTACCAATCTCTCAGCCTCACCTCTGTGTCTGGGAAGATCATGAAATAGATCCTCCTAGAAGCTATGCTAAGGGACATGGAGGTTATGTAAGACAACCAGCATGGCTTCATGAAAGGCAAGTCTTGCTTGAGCAACCTAGTGGCCTCCTATGATGGAGTGGCTACATCAATGGACAAGAGCTATGAATGTCATCTGTCTGGACTTCTATAAGGCCTTTAACTCTGTCCCCCACAGCATCCTTTTCTCTCAGTTTGAGAGATATGGATTTGATGGGTGGACTGTTCAGTGGATAACTAATTGGTTGAATGGTCATTACCAAGAAGGTATCGGTCGATATCTTGATGTCCAGATGGAGATCAGTAACAAGTGGTGTCTCTTAGGAATCCATACTGGGACCAGTGCTGTTTAGTATCTTCGTCAATGACAGAGTGGGATCAAATGCACCCTTAACAAGACTGTAGATGACACCAAGTTAAAGTGGTGCAGTTGACATGTCTGAGGACAGGATGCCATCCAGAGGGACCTGGACAAACTCCCTAAGTGGGAGTGTGTGAACATCATGAGGTTCAACAAGGCCAAGTGCCAGATCTGCACCTGGTTTGGTGCAGTTCTCAGTATCAATACAAGCTGGAGGATGAAGGGATTGAAAGCAGCCTTGTGGAGATAGCACTGGGGCTACTGATGGATTGAAAGCTGGACATGAGCTGGCAACATGCACTCACAGCCCAGAAGGCCAATTGTATCCTGGGCTGCATGATAAGATACATGACCAGCAGGTTGAGAGAGGTGATTCTGATTCTCTACTCTGCTCTAGTGAGACCCCACCTGAAGTACTGCATCCAGCTCTGAAATCTTCAGCACAAGAAGAACACGAACCTGTTGGAGCAGGTCCAAAGGACAGCCAGAAAGATGAACAGATGGCTCAAACACCTCTGCTATAATATCAGACAGAGAGTTGAGGTTGTAAAGTCAGGAGACGATAAGGCTCCAGGGAGACGTTATTGAAGCCTTTCAGTACTTAAAGGGGGCCTATAACAAAGGCAGGAGAAGTCTTTTCAGTAGGGCCTGCTGTGACAGGAGAAGGGGTGATGGTTTTAAACTAAGAGGTTAGATTTAGACTAGATATAAGGAAGAATTATTTTACAATTATGGTGGTGAAACACTGGGCCAGGTTGCCCATAGGGGTGGTAGAAGCCCCGTCCCTGGAAATGTTCAAGGTCAGGTTGGGCAGAGCTCTGAGCAACCTGATCTAGTTGCAGATGTCCCTGCTCACTGCAGGAGGGTTGGACTACATGACCTCTAAAGGTCCCTTCCAATCAAAACTGTTCTATGATTCTATAATAACTCAATAAATTGTCTAGAATGCCCCTAAAAACAGGATACTTTCAAGATATTAAGTATTTACCCTTAGAGAAATACTTGAAAAACAAAGAACAGCAGCTGATCTCTGAAGTTAGAGATAGTTCAGTTTCATTTCTCTTTTCCAAGACAGGCTCATCCAAATATTTGAACAGAAGAATCTCACAGTATGTATCTGTCCTACTTCCCTTTAACAGCTCTATGTTTTACAAAAGATTTAGTTTTGAGTATTTGAAGATAGGGATAATAAGAAAGCCAATTTTATCTGAATCTACACTAGTGAACAGGTTTAAAGTAGAATTCATGTTCTATCTACAGTTAACACAAAATTAAATTCTTAATATTGAGTAAGATAGCTTTCTGTACACTGCCTTTCTAAGTTTAAGCAGTAATTAGAGGGGCAAAGAGCACATAAAATAGTTGAAAAGTTGCAAATTGAGTTGCCAATAGAAATGGTTCTATTCTCCCCAGAGCAGATAATTACTGAAGTGAAATTTGCTTCCATTTAGCCTGTACTTCTTAAAAGTTACCTTTGTGAAGCAAGACCCAGTTCTACAAATCAGCTGGAATTTTCCACTCTTAGATGTTTGCACTCGTTTTCTAACAAAAATAGTAAGGTTAGATGTTTATAATTGTGAACAGTCAGGACCATAATGTTAAAAGATTTAGCTATGGATTTAAATTTTCCACAAGCATTTGACATTAACAAAACCTGTTAATGTTAAAAAAAAAAGTTACTGTCCTTGTCATTTAAACAGCAGCAAGAATAGGAAAGAAAATATTTTCAATTAAAATCAAATCAAGATAATCATCTAATAAGTTGTAGAGCTACCTTAAAGATTTTTATTTTGTTCAGCAGCCATTTTGCTCTAGAGGGAGTAGCTAGGTACACTGCACTTCTGAAACTAAGCCATTTGTTTGCACATGCAGGTCTTAATTATGGAGTAGCTTGGTGCACGTAGAGCTGCAGCCATTGTCAGAATCAAGCCAGATACTCCTAGAGAAAGTTATCATCTTCCCTTCCTCCCCCATTTCCAGCAGCAGAAACAAAATAAGCTCTTTGTAGCTCACATCCTTGTTCCTCTTCCCACAGCAAGAGCTAGTGTTAGCTCAAGCTTCAGCTTTTTTGTAAGACGATTCCATTTTGATACAGTGCTATAAAGTCTTCCAGCTATTCCTACTACCCAACTCATTTTTTCAATTTCTGATTATTCATTGGCCCTCATAGACGCTGTACAGTTACTACTGAAAAGCTACCAACTCAAAGAGCAGCTCCCCAAAATTAAGACTTGAGTGAAAAAGAGAACAAAACTCATATCCCTCAATCCCACAATGCAGATGTCAAGTATAACGAAGAGTTATTAACACTTTTAAGTAGCACTGTTGTGTATTTTATGAAGGAATTCTTTGCAATGAGGCTTTTAAAGGGAAAAAGAGTGTTGTCAGTAAATAGCCAAGGATACCAATAAAGGGTGCTCATCTAGCCAAGATCCATTACATGTGAACTAGGCAAGACTACCCCTGTGCTCTATTTTTCCTAAAGTACTTGCAGTTCAAGAAGTTTGCTTTGCAAGAGGTACATCACTGACAGAGTTGATTTTAGTTGTTACTGTTTTATATATTATCATTGTTCCACTCAGGATAACATTTGAATGCATTTCACTGACTTTAAGAATCAAAATACATAGAAATAATGGTGAGAGTTGCTTCTGATTTTCACCTGGGAAAAAAAAATATGGCATAAGATGCTGCAAGATCTGCTTAAGTACTAAGCTTCCCATTGACAAGATGGAATAAAATACAAAGGAGTTTGGTAATGGGTCAATTGTCAGTTAAAACATAGAACTTCTAAAAATAGAAAGGAAAAAATAACAGGTTAAAATACCTGAAAGACTGAAATATATACTGTGTTCCTAAATATTTTATTATCTGTCAATGCTCCTACAAAAACATACGGATTAAGGGTATATTGATTTGTTTTCCCCTCCCATTGAAATCCATTTCTAGAACACCTCCATTACTACTTTTTATGTTTAGTACCCTATATAATAGTCTCAATTTGACACCCCTCAATTTGATTTACTGTGTCTTGGCATATCAGAAAGACTTCAGTAATATAGGACACACTTATTTGGACATCAATGAGACTATTCCTGGGAAAACTGAAGGCTGAAAATCATCACAGAATTATACTCTGATGTGTTAGTTTAAAAATTGCTACTAACTGCTACATAGTATGACTCAAAAGCAAAAAAGATCAATGAATAGCTTTCTTCTAACAGAGTTGTTTGTGAAGGGGGAGAATGATAAAGGAACTGAAGTCAAACTCTAACAAAATATTCCTCTGGGGTAGTCTCTAAGGGTGCCACAGGATGTTAATAATAATTCTGGAAGACCAAGAAATTTTGAAATATTTATAAACTCTACCTTTGAAAGCCTAACTGACACCTCAAACTTTAAGCAGACTCTAAGTAGCACCTGTCAACTCACACATAATAGAGCAGAAAATGCTGTGTGATACACAGTATTGGCAATGGGCAGACTGAGCCTGCAGAATAGCAGAGAAGAATCAAGTGAACAAGGTTTCTTTCCTAAGTAGAGATTGGACATGTGAAGAGGGCACCTAGATATCTATGCCCAAAGTACAGCTAATTAAAAATAATAGATAAAAAGGTTCCACAAAGAGACGTAGTTGAGTGACTGATTTTAAGGTGATCTCTGAAAATACCGCAAATTCCTTTCTGATTTGTTTGACCTCTGAGTTTTGTTTGTTTTGCTCTTTAAGAAGAAGTAGTAGTGAGCAAGAACCAGCACTGCAAAGTCTCCAAACTGGTCCCAGAGAGGACATTTTCTGTGACCCAGTAGGAAAATGAGACACAGGATGGAGGATAGGAATAAAGTAAAGAACGATATTAGATGAAATTGCCAGGTCATACAACCAGTCAGGACAGAGTTGGGACAGCATGATGGGGGAGAAGCAAAAGAAGTGTGAACCACTTAAAGGAGGAGGAAAAAAAAAATTTTTTTTAAATTATAACTGATTTTTTTTTTAAATAACATTTTTCTCCACAATGGAGAGCTCCGTCTTCAGCAGCTCTTGGATGAAACTGCTTCTTTGGACTACAAGACTTGTTTCCTTTTCCAGTGCCTGGCATACAATTCACTTTAGCCCTTTGTTTCAATTTTCACATCCATAGAAGCAAAATAAGAAAGTTTCACTTCCTCCATACACAAAAAGAGTTGAAGGGCATTTAGATAGCAAGTGTTATTAATTTATTATGCTTCATCTGCAGATTACCACCAGCAATCTGTCCACTGCCTCACTACCTTACACTGCACTCATACAAATATATTAACTTGAATCAGAATGACTGCACATCATTACCATTCCAGCCTGGATGTTTTTCATGCTGGTTTTGCATGGTTAAATAACCGTGTTTGAGGGTAAGGATGTGCTCAGTTGCTGAGGCTTTTTTTAAACTTCATCTTGTTTTGTATATCTGGCATTATCATTAAGTCATTTATAGCTAAGCTGGTTTTTAAATACCATGGAAGACTATCAGATCTTATATTGGATTTAGCTAGAGCACTGTGCAGTTTGCATGCACTATTATAACTGTCACTATAACACTAAGCAACATTAGTTTCAAATATACTGTTTAAGGGACTTCACATAAGCAAAACTACTCATTGTTTTACTGCAATGTGTGAATCTTAGATTAAATAAAGCAGAAAACATTAAACATTTTTAAAGGTTAAATACTGCTCCAAGCAATTTTGTAGAATCTATAACTACAAATAATTTAAATTGAAATTAATGTTTAATTTTTTCTGCCAGTGAAACAGCAAGAAACTTAAGCCAGCCTATCTTTCTTCCCTGAAACCATTTCATAATAGACTATCAATATTTACAAGTTTGCTTGTCACAAAAAGAGCATACAAGCATTGATTTAATTGCTGAGAAGACAGTATGTTCACATATGCTCTGGACCAAATCTGAGCTGTTTTTCAACAGAGATTATCACCGTCATTTTTAAATAGCATACACACACACAAAGTGCCAAAGTCTACTCTTTTTAATACAAGGACAAAAGAAATTTTCTGCTTCAGAAAAGGCCTCGCATTCACTTCAGTTCCCATAGTTTCTCTCACCATCTCAGCGTTCAGTTAACTGTTCATGTTTCTCCCTTGAACTCACCTGAAATGCCATGTAGGTAAGAGAAACAGAAATGGTACTGACAAGGCTGCAGCAGAACCTGGGTGACTGCCAGAAAGCTCTTGCAGGGACAAAGCCACAGGCCATACAGTTAATATGGAGCTCAGAAACACAGCCCTCATCACAGATAAGGGAGCAGAGAAGTTCCTACCAACATCAGAAAACTGGAAATAGTAGAAAGGAAACACAGCTCTCTACAACTACATAGAAAGCTAGAACAGCTCTCCTGTTGTCCTCTTTCAGCAGCCCACAAAATTAATTCATGTTCCTCAAGTTAAACATGGATGAGAAAGCAGAAACAGGACTAGAGAAAGCACAAACAGCTGCTATGAAGTACTGCACACGATGCAGAAAAAAACCTGCTCCACACTACTTCATGTGCCATGAGGTTGTTCCTCTTGGGTGTGTTAGATGATCTACACAGCACACATGCAAAAGAATGAGAGACTGAACATCTTCACACAGTAGACGAGCCACAATTTGGCTTTTGATGGGGAAAACCAAAACTCTTTCTTCATGTTTTCAATGGTTATATTTCATGTCCCTTAGACCCTTGTGAAGGCTATTGAAGAATTTCATTGCTTCTCATTCCATTCCTTTCTTACCTTGACAACAGCTTTCACTACCAGAAGCTCTTTTTAAGAGGTTTTCTATTTTTCACTGCAATTTTCACTAATCAAAAGAAAACCCAAGTATGTTTCTGTAGGCATTTATTTGTCCTTACAGCACTAGTTGAGTGCATATGGGGAGAAACAGCATAGGAAAATGGAATATTTCTATTTTTAAAAATTTACTATATTTTTGAAAATATCAAAACTCTCACCACATAATATTAGTAGTTGTGCAGAAGGACACAGATTGTCAAGAAAACATCAGAAAGGAGCTCTCTGCATTAAGATGTGCAAAGTCATTGCTCATCTCCTGCATTGACAGCTGCTCAGCAGATACCTAGCCTGGGGCACTAGGCTGCTATTCTCTGCATGTGCTTCACGCAGAGAGTACTTGCTACTGAAACAGCCAAAAAGCATTTTTCAGACTTAGCTACACTAGTTCTGCCTGGTGATGTGCATTTGCTTCCTTCAAACGTGTCCCTTCCTCTTGCTACCCTTTATGCAGTTTGCTTCCTAACACAGCAGATCACTTACCTCATGAGTAACCTTTTATTTTTATTGTGTGTTTTATAAGCATGCATATACCCTACCCTGACATTCAGAAAATTAATTTGATGCTTGCGTGTCATAGCTTCCCTCTTGCTCAGTCATGTCAGGATGGTCTGACCTCAGCAGAAGTATCTGGCTATGTCCAGAGAAAGCAGGGTTCAGAGAAACCAAGTAAGCTATGCTGTCCAGTCTTAGCAGCAACTATCTCTTGCCTCAGGGACAAGCAAAGGTACTTGCCTATATTTGCCAAGACCTAAAGCAAAAACCCAGCCTGCTGAAGCTGTCACTAGAGACAGTATCAGAAAGCAGGTAGCTATTCTTTTCTGCCTTCTGATCACAAAGTCCATTTTTCACACCTTCCCAACAGCCTACATCTGTAAAACAAGCAAGCAACGTCATTCAGCAGTTTGAGCACCCTTTACTCTTGCAAGAGGTGTTTCCCCATCTGTTCTGTAAACAAAGAACAGACACCAGATAGATGTCCTGCCCAAGCCATCTGCACTGCAGGTATGGGCATAACAGTTCCAAGCTGAAGAAGGCTCAGGTTTCCTCTCTCCCACCAACATGCTTTCCTGAAATGTAAATCCTCCCATGGTTTTAGACTCAAAAAATAGGAGCATAATGCAAATTTAGGTCTGCAAGCACAAAAGGTACAAGCTTCCTTGCTTATAGTTCAAGTTTTCCAGAAACACTTCATTGATGCACACAGAAATGTACATGAAGAGAAGCTTTGCATATTTTCTAAGATAATTCTGCTGTTTCCTTATAGGATGAGGCACACAAGAATGCAAATCATTGTAATGGTAACAGACTTAAGTTGCATCAGAGGAGGTGTAGGTAACACATTAGAAAAAAATTCTATACTGAAAGAGTGGTGAGGCATTAGAGCCTACTATCCAGGAAGTCACCATCCCTAGAGGTGTTAAAAAAACCCAAGTAGATGTGGCACTTCAGGACATGTTTTAGTGATCATGATAATGTTGTTATTATTAACATTAATGATTCTGTGATCATTAGAAAAATGCGCTACCTGGCTATAGCATGCTCCCACTCTGCTCACTTTAACCTAGAGGATGTAATGGCATCTGCAACAGAATTCCTTTAACAATAGATTTATGAACGAGATTTTTCCACACATATGTACCCACCCCCCATCTTCCATCATTTTCTTTCACCTCAATTCTTCAATTAATATTAACTGCATCACTAAAAACCACCTCAGACCATTATCTCCCAGGAGAAAGATTCTATAGGAATACAACAAATTGAGCAGTATCTTCTTGGTTCCCAAGCAAGAGGTTGTAGCACTGTGTTTAATAGAATTTGATAAATATTTCTAATGTTAATTTACACCATTGCTTTTGCTTCTCCATTTCTGGAGTTCTGTGGAAAATCTTGCTAAGTTATTGCGTGTAAAAAATCCTACTTTGCTGCTGTTCCTTTAAACCTGCTGCAGGATAGTTCCTATTCTCAGCAGTGAATGATTATTGCTTATTTATCTTCATAACTTTCAGAATTTTATATGCCTTTCCTGTACCTACCTCCTTTCTCTTCCACGCTGAAGCGCTCTATGCTGCTTAAACTTCTCTCATGAGAAGAGGGGACTTAAATTGTGTGATGGATAAGATACAGTTTTAGAAAACAACATAATAACCTGAGATTTTCCAATTGGTCATTTCCTACTATTCTCTCTTGTTGTATTATTTTAGTGTCATGAAGTCCCGAATTGACTCTTCATAGTGCAGAGTGTTGCCAAAAAATCTTTCCGGGGTAGTAACAGGTAGCTGAAAGCTACTAACTTATGCACAGAAAATGATAAAAGTCTCAAGTCTTGTGCTTTCAGTCACCGTTCATCTGACCGCTTTGAAAATGTTGTGCCATTGGTAAGTTTTATCACATCACTGCTCAGCTCCCACATTTATATATAAGCACAATGAAATTACTATATCCATGCACTGATCTTTCCTAGGCTCTACTCATACTCTTCTCTATATTGTTAAACGTCTCTCTATTTCTCCCTTCTCCTTCCTCGTTGTTCGTTTCTTTAAAACTCTTAAGTTATCTAAAGAACCTGTAGGACAAAAGGAAAAGTTCTCTCACAGAATAACAGCTAGCTAAGAAACAGGAAAAGGATGACAGCAATAAATGGCTGGAGCTTTCTGCTGCAAGTATCTGGATGGCAGGGGTTCCAGAAGTTTGCTTTCTTATTTCTAGCCTTTGCCTCAAAAGTATGCCCAAACACTCAACCCACCCAAGCCTTCTGCTCTATGTTGTTCTTTCTGTGAATAAGTACCTCTTCCTCTGACTTTTTTCACCTATCTACTGATATTTTTCTATTTTTCTTGTCTTTTTCCTTCCTTCTTGAAAAGGAAATGACTGCTCTGCATTTCATTTCCATTACTAATCACAATGGAATAAGCATCAAGACCAAATAATCTCTATCGTCCTCCTTGATGAATACACACTTGAACCATGTTCACAGTACAGCAATTTTCATAGCAACAACTATATAACAGCTACAGTGTTCATAAAAAATAAAAGGAATCTGTATTCTATGTTTAAAAAATTGTTCGTTTACTTCTACCTAACCTTTTTATCTCATGCTCTGACACTCATTCTTTTAGGAATCACTGGAATAAGTAATTTGGACTACCTATTAAAATCACAACTCAAGTCCTAAGACAGACATTGAAAGTAAGTTGTCTTTTTTAGCACACTAACATTAAATTTCTGCTTCACAGCAAAGAGGAATATAACAGAAAGGCTAATTTGCAGCAGTCAATAATATTCAACCAGAACATATCAAGACAGCTACAAAAGCCTCAGGAAGCCCTGAAGTAATTAATAATTTCCACAGTGTGAAATAGAATAACAACATTTACTTGGAATATATCACTCAGATTTGCAATTCAGGAGACACTAAACACCTTAAGTGGCACCACATGCTTCTACTCTAGCATGTTTGAGCCCATCTGCTTCTTGCAGAAATGATAACTTCTTGAAAAACCTGACTCAGTGTTCCTAACTAAAGGTCCTATTTTCAATGCTGATAGGCTTCATGAGCTCTAAAAGCCTGGACAAAAATTTCCTGTATCTGGAATAGCACAGGGAAATTTTCATTTAAAACCATTCCTTCATTCTGAGAAGGAACTGGTAGATAAAAAAAAAAAGTAGTGTTGCATGTAATCAAATGCTTTCCTCCCTTTTGATGAAAACAACCTTGAAGAAAGAACTCTCTCCCGAAGAGTTTTCTCTGGTTTACAGTTGGACATTTTGCCACAAAACCTGCCAAATACACACACCTCTTGTGCACTAGCATGTGCCATCTTCACAGACCAAAATGCCATTCCTTTGAAGGAAGTAGGCCTCTCGGAAATGGGATAACTGCTTTTCCTGCAGCTTCTGTTCTAACTAGTAGGAGTTGTTTTGGTGTCTAACCCCTTCTTAGTGTTGGTAGCCAGGTTGCAGTAATGTGATCAGTTTGATTAAATCTAAATTAAATTTCAAACTATGGATGATATGAAGAAAAGAAGTGGATTTGAGAAAAATAGGGAGAGATGATGAAACAGAGATACTGTCTTTGCTTAATTATACTCCCACTGTTCCAGGACCAAAAACTTGTATATGAGGGATTTTCTATATCAGAGATGGCTTCTGGACATTTTGTAACTCCACAGGTTCCTCTTCCAATAATTTGTCACACATCCTAAAAAAACAACAACAAAAAAAAAAGCCACAAACACCACACACACACCCCCACACCACACTGTGTGGTTTAAAGTCTCCAGGTTCATGTGAAGAATAACAACTATCCCAGCAAGTTCTAGACACGTGTCCAGGATTCTAGATGCAGCTCAAAATCTCCAGTAATGATAATTCATGATAGATTTTTCTTCTAATTGCTTGTAATCTAGGAAAACAGAAGGCTAGTATGTCAGCAGAACAGCAAGACTACAAGAACAAATAAACAGATCTCAAAAAAAATGCTAGGATTGATATTGTCAATGCAACAGAAGTTCATCACTTCATCCACATATAGCCCTTTTAAACCTTAGTTCACTAAAAATGACGACTCACAATGAATGTGCCATGGTTGTCTGCAGAAATTTTTTTTTAAATCAGAAACTGAAAAATGCACACTGAATACTGTAACTATGCTCACAAAGAGATAAATTGGTTCTATGGTTCAAGTAATTCAGCTTCTGAAGTGTCTCTTCCCTTCTGTCACAGACAATCTAGGCAAACCTTAACCTGCTGAAATCAAAGTACTCTTCTTCATTTTCTAAGTGCATGATTTCAGACATCAAAATTTTCAAAACTATGCACTCCAAACTGAAATTAATAGAATGTTATCACATGTCATGCACATTAGAAAACCTAAGGCAAAATAAGTCCTGCATCACTCACACTGGGTATCCCTCCTAACAGATATTAGATTGTGAGCAAAATTTCCTATGAAAGTTAATATATATCATTGTAGTAGTTACAGTACTGAAGATTTTCATGAAATTGCCGACTGTCAACAGAAATGAAAAATCTTGTTTCGAGTCTGCACAAAAATTTTGTTTCATGTCTAGATTACTGTGTATCACTGCCAGCTGCACTGGAATTTATCATGCACTTCAGGAAATTTACTCCCACTGCAAAGTTGCCACAGACTTTAACAAGCATCAGAGTAAGTGTGCATGGGCTAGGATGTTCAGATGCATTGAACATTGAAAGGATAAACAGGACTTTGATTATTTTTTTTCCCCTCCAGAAGACCTTTCAAAAGAAAGGCTAAGAATTCACTAATTAATTCATAATTCCATTTGATGTAATAAACAGATGCTCTCAGTCTCACAAAAATTAGATTGCTCTCTCTTTAGTGCTAAAAGCTTTATTTTTAAAGCCTTTCCTGGGTATTACACAATTTAACCTACATTAAAATGCAAGAAAAGACTATTAAAACACCCATTACATTAAAAAACTTTCATGGCCACTCCTTCAGATTACAGTCTAAAAGTTGTGATACTTGGAAACAGTGTGTCTATCTAGTTAGATAAAAACACCACCAAAGAAAGCCAGAAGAAAAAGTAGCTGAATACATCATTTTATTTAGTTGGCTTATTTTAGGATAAATACTGTGACCCCAGGGAACACAATGGCTCTTATTACTATAAGAAAGCAGAAT
This sequence comes from Megaceryle torquata, assembly GCA_024611175.1. Classification (NCBI taxonomy): domain Eukaryota; kingdom Metazoa; phylum Chordata; class Aves; order Coraciiformes; family Cerylidae; genus Megaceryle; species Megaceryle torquata. The sequence goes on along the minus strand of JANIJG010004702.1, from coordinate 774 downwards.
GGGATAAAAGTTAAATTTAATTACAAGATCTGGAAAAGTATAACCTTTCAGAGAGTGGAAAAAAAAATTCAGATTAAGTAATGAGTTTTGCTTGGAAAAAGCTACTGGTTGAAGGAAAGAAGCCAGAGAGCTATGGTCAATGGGATGGAGTCTAGTTGAAGGCCTGCAACTAGTGGGGTCCCACAGGGGTTGGTGCTGGGACCAGTTCTGTCCAACATATTCATCAATGACCTGGATGAGGGCACAGAATGCACTGTCAGCAAGTTTACTGATGACACCAAGCAGGGTGGAGTGGTTGACACACCAGCAGGCTGGGCTGCCATTCAGTGAGATTTGGACAGGCTGGAGGGTTGGGCAGGAAGAAATTAAATGAAATTCAGCAAGGGCAAATGTAGAGTCTTGCACCTGGGAAAGAACAACCCCAGGTACCAGTATAGGTTGGGGACTGACCTGTTGGAAGGCAGCAAAGGGGAAAGGATCTGGGGGTCCTAGCTGATGGGAGGTTGACTATGAGCCAGCAATGTGCTCTTGTGGCCAAGAGGGCAAATGCCATTCTGGGGTGTATTAAAAGGGGTGTTGCTAGTAGGTCTAGAGCAGTTCTCCTGCCCCTCTGCTCTGCCCCGGTAACGCCGCATTTGGAGTATTGTGTCCAGTTCTGGGCCCCCCAGTTCAAGAGGGACATAGAATTGCTTGAGAAAATCCAGTGCAGAGCCACAAACATGATTAAGGAAGTGGAGCATCTCTCTTATGAGGAAAGACTGAGGGAGCTGGGGC
>JANIJG010004699.1:2421-14498 GCA_024611175.1 Megaceryle torquata | reverse complement strand
ACAGCTCTCTTGAAAACTTTAAAGCTGGACAACATGTGTGAGCCATTTCTTTTATGAGAGACAAAAAAACCCAAACTGATTTTAGCTCTGCCTGCAGTAACGTGTGTGCATGTGTGCAAGTATATTTATATAATACATATAACTTTTTTAATTATCTACTCTTCAGAGGTCTTTCTAAATAACTTCATCTGTAAAGTTCAATAAGCCATTACTAATTTACATCCTCTTGCAGATACAAATGATTAAAATTAAATTATCTTTTAATGGCTTATCTAGTGTGTATCTAAGTGCTCCTTAAAAGTTTCTGATTCTGAAGATACCACCTTGTGAGAAAGGAGCCGTGGAGATAAGACATTTACTCTGCAAATCGCTGTCCCAGTGGAAGAGGTACTGCCCATCATCTGCCTGGGGATGGTAGATCATATTGTCCCTGACCTGAGCACTCTTTAGACCATACCAGCAAAAATGAGACAAATTAACAAAATTATTTTCTCCACTGTTGAAACAGTTAAACCCACTTAGGCAGCAGTGAATTAGAGGGGTTTTTAACTGGAAGAAGAGGTGAGGTTTAGTAACTTCTAGGAAAAGGCAAGGGAGAAAAGTAATAAAGAAGTCACAATAGACTTAGAGAATAACTCTTGTTTCATGTGAAGTGGTTGTTTACAGTCTAATAGTCATATTCTGAATCTGCCTCTTGTTGTTAAGCCACTGATTCTAGCAGAATATTCTTTCTAATTACTAGAAGAAATAAGGTCAAAACTGGTCACAGAAAATTTAATTCAAAACCACATTTTCTGTCCCAGTCACTGGCATTATTTGTGCTCATGAAAAGGCTGATGTCTCCAAAACTGGGCAATGTCTGTTAATTACAGAATTAATTAGATAAGGAACTCTCCATATTCTGCTGTGCAATGTATGTGCATTCATTCAGAAGTTTTCTGGCAAACCTTTCTCCCACCTAATCAACGTCTACCAATTTGAACTCTGACATAATTCAGTGATGGGGTGAATGGCTAAGAATTAGGAGTTCTTCTGGTTGGTGTGGAGAGTTTGTGGGTTGCTGTATTTCTGAATACCCTGGCAAATGGGTATCCAACTTACATGGATTGTGTTTTCTCTCTCCCAGACTGGTTACAATGGAGGCTTGTTGAACATACTGACTGTACATTAGCCAGACAATAGGTATTCTAAGGAGATTAGCTGAAGCTACTTCCCTTACCTGCCTGTGGGGAGGGAATTTGGAGAATAAACACAGAACAAAAGACTCATGGATGAAGTGAAGTCACTGCAAAGTATGCAGGGGTGTGACTTTACAGCACACTAGCTACTTCACTCTTTCTCATATGGGCATCCTTTGTGCACAGTAAGGACGCAGCTCAGCCAGACACTTGAGCTGCTCTAACAGCTTGCTGCTGCCAAAAGGGGCAGTCCCATTCTTCAGGCCCTGTTTTCCCACTTTTTCTCCAGCCTTTCAATCTGTGTGGTCTTATCCTCTCCATTGCACAGCTCTGGCACTCGTTTGACCTCTAAGTGAGTCAGTAGAGTTTGTTAAGCCAACAAAAAACTGTTGACTGTTTTGTGGGGTTAGTATGCTCCTGGCTCAGTGAGCTGAATCATCTCACTTTGCAGTCAGAGGGGCAGTTGTGTCACTTCCAAGGGGGTCACTGGCAGCATGTAGGTTATGTGAGAGTGATGCAGAGGAAATTGATGGCTGAACAGAGCAGGACCACCCCTTTTGGTTGCAGTAAACCATGAAATTGGGTTATACCATTTCATTTAACTATATCGTAAGGACAGAGACCTGCCTCTTCTCAGAATGCTGTCGTAGCTGCCATCACCAGATCTGCTGTCTGAATTGTCAAAAATCACATTTTATAAATACACCAATCCTGTGTAATTTGCCAGAAGCAGACTAAGACATGCGAAGAACATTATTTGGAGCAACAGGTAAAAACTTTTGGTACCAAGGGATAGAAAACATTTTGTGTGACACAGCTGTAGTAAAAAGAAATGATCTGCCACTGTCCTTAGAGCATCCATACTGTGAGGGATTTAGTGCCGAAGAATGACTGTGCTATAAATTCATAACACTATAGAATCATAAAATGTCAGGGGTTGGAAGGGACCCCTGGAGATCATCAAGTCCAACCGACCTGCCAGAGGAGGATCACCCAGGGCAGGCCATACAGGAAAATATATCTAGGCAGGTATGAAAGTATTTTGAAAGTCTCCAGAGAAAGAGAGTCCATCACTGCCCTGGGCAGCCTGTTCAAGTGCTCTTTCACTCTCAAAGGAAAGAAGTTACTTTGCAATAACTTCCTCACTAAAAAACCCCAAAACATAATGCACAAAGAAAACGAAGCTTTGGAACAGGGGCTCACAGAGATGTGTGGGAAATCCTAGGCAGAAGAAGGGAAGAAATAAACCTGCTTTCATACAAGAGCAGAGAGGTTTGGCTATTAGATCAGCAAATAGGTGGTGAACTGAGCTGGAGGCAGTAAATGGTTTGAAAGACAAATGGTTTGGAAAAGTCACACAGAACATTGTACGCCAGGTCATTGAATCCAGAAGAATATTCCAAAATGGTAAGAAATCAGGACTAAGGTAATAATGCAAAAGTTACTGTTTCTTATCTTGGTCTGTCTATTTTTGTGCTGAGTGAAATTCGTTGAGTGATTTCAGAAACTCAAACTAAATCTCTGTATGACTTCTTTCAGATACAAGGAATCTCATACAAAGTCATCTGAATTCTTGTCCACTGGTTACTTCCCTGTCTTCTGGGCAGGCTACTTATTTGTTGAAGCATTGTATTCCTATTTCAGAGTTGCCCATGGGGACTACTTTGTGCTGCCTCTCCCTTGGCCTTCAGTACATCTGTCTGGGATGCATTCACTAGCACACACAGATCCACAGATTCATATTTTTTTCACAGAGGATTTCAGCAGTCTTGGTCTTCACCGTGAATTTAACAAACCCAGAACTTTTTAATGACATTCTTGACACATTCACTTTGTCTCTTCATCCCTAAAGTTGAACATGGAGAAATATCTCTTAAAGGCATTCCTACTCTTAGGACTGACATAGGCTCACTGTAAATTCCAAATCTGTAATGGAGTATCAGTCATCAAATCAATCAATGATTTATAAAATAAAAAGAACTCAGGAAAACATTGTCACATTGTTATGGTGGTGGAACTTTACCTGTAGAAATACTACCAACCCTACATAATACTGTGGCATCACATAAAGCTGATGGAACAAGTACTGGTGCAATTAGTCTCAAAGAAAGCCAGTGGTAAACTCATGTCCAGGGGCAGTGTTGCACATGCAGTTTGATATACTTCAGGAATGAAAGGCCCTGTCCGTAGACTTTAAACTTGCATTAAGTTTTTGAAAGCAAATATTCTCAAAGACAAAAAAGAGAGACCAAAACTTCCTGTTGTTCATTTTTTTGTTTGTTTTCTTACTTCTTATTTTCCACAAACAATTGAAAAAAACCCAAGAAAGTGTGCTTTATTTCTCAAACACATATTTATAAATACCCCTTCACAATATGTGTCAGAAGCCCAAATATGACAGAAATATCTGCTAGAGTCAGAGACAAACTGCTAGGTAGACAGATAGTATGCACAACTGCAAGTTCAAGTGTCACGCATGAAGTCTGAGGCAGAACTAGGGGCACAGTCAAAATCATAAGACTGTAGCCATTTTGTAAGAGAACACCAGAGTACATGTTTGGAAAGGTCACCATACAAAAAGTCCAGATCCCTGCCACTGCAGAAAACTACACAGTAAGTATTTTAGGAGGCGTACAGAACGTGTAGTCTACATACTACTGAAACATTGTAGGCCACAGAATTCATTCCTAAATCCTACAGCAAGTACAAGACCTGTATCTAAAGAACAAAAGCCACACCTGGAGTATGTTCCAGGAAGGCAACACACACTTTTTTTTTTCCCCCACAAAGTTGTAATCCTGCTGCAGCAGGAAACTTGTTAAAGAAACCTCCCAGACACTGGAAAAAGACTAATTCTGTAGAGGAACATCAATAGAGCATGCCAGTGAGATCTGAATAAAGATTGTTTCCAGACATCAGTTTGGCATAAAGTTGTGGCAAGCATACATGAAACAGATGTCTCATAAATTTCATTGCTACTAGAAGCATCTCCTGCCTTCAGCGGTGACCAGTGCCTCTGATGATCCATAAGAGGAACATTCCTTTCTAAGTTCCTGGAAGCATTAGACATTTTCACTGTTTTCTGTGCTGGTCTGCTAAGAAAAGCCCACTCTTGCTCAGTGAAAGTTCATAAGGAAGGAAATAAAAAACTTAATAGTGTTTGAACCCTTGCAGAAATGTCATGATTCTACTCAAGCTTGTAGAGTTTGGTGCTAGGCATCCTTTTCAGGATATGAGTGTCTTAAAAGCCACTTGCCTTTTCTATAGGAAACAGTTTCCTGTCAAGGACCCTGAGGTGTTAATATCCCCCCCTGCACATCACAGAAGTCAGATAGGGAATAGAAGACTTTCCGAGGAGAGAAGGATTGTCTTCAATACTCAATCCATCCTGCCCCAGCCAGGAGCCTTTTCTGTGCTTTGATGAGATGACTGTGTTGCAGTGTGTTTTATTTAGTTCTGTGCCTCTGTAGAACTGTGTAAGGCCACAACCTTATACAGCTACAATTAGGCCAAGCCCAGATTTTGGATGCTGGCTGTATGAAAAAACTTTCTGTTATTTAAAAAAACAGTGTTTGATAATGCAGGCCATTGATAGGCCATCTCAGATTGGCAAAATAATATCAATCTGTCTGATTTAATTTTATAGTTCAGCAGTTTAGTTTCCATTCCTGTTGCTGAATTGCCTATTTTTCCTATTTATTTTCTTTTTTTTAAATCGGGAATCTAGTGATTTTGACACTTCAATATATTCTCAGGACAGAGATAACTGACTGTAAACCTTATGTCACCATAGTTTTTTCTCCTTGGGATTTATTTGTGCCTTAATTATCCTTTTAAGACTGTGTAGCATAAAAAAACCCAAACACTTAATGGAAGTTTACAAGAATGGGTGAAGGAATTGTTGCAGCCTACTATGTAGAACATAAAGGAATACTGTAAAATGCATCTTTTACAGTTGCAGCAACATCAGCATGAAATATGAAGCACTATGGTACTAATGTACGCATGTACACATAAAGTACATATACAGAAAGAAGAGAAAATATGAAAGGAAAACTGATTTTAAATATTCTTCAATTATTAACTTTTCTGTGTTAACATATTGCAGGCTTTTATTACCTGTTTTTTAAAAATCCCAAAAGCCTCACTTGAGTTACATACAAATACATTAAAACATTTTTTACATGTATGAATAAGTAAAAAAAAAAAAAGGGGGGGGGGGAATCTCTCCTACAATCTAGAAAGGATTTTATTTGTTTTATTTAAAACTTCTACAAAATGTGTTAAATGAACGCAACAAAACATTAAATACATATGAGCTCAAAACAACATAGTTGGAAAAATCCTGTTTCATTCTGAAAGCTTGCTACAGCACTGTTAATATATTTTGTAACAGTGCTCTCTTAGTCCTTCACCAAATGTCTAATTTCAGATCCACTTCACATGCTTTCCTTGCAGGGTTTAATGTACGTGATTAATCTTGACTTGGCTTAATACTGCTAGGAATGTGGCAATGACCTCAGCTGAACACTGGCAAAGTGATTAATGTTACATGAACTGGGGTATTTTTTACTCGGGATCCTGAATAAACACAGACATGCTGTATTCCGTTACAGACCTTTGCTCAATTGAAAATGTACTGTGGTTTCAAAGAGTAATGTTTCAGATGCAATAAACAATGTTAGAGGAAACATGGGTCTTGTTAAAGAAAATGCTGTTTCAGGCTAAAGTCCCAGTGATCATAAAAGATATATGATGTAATAAACAAAATGAACCACAGGCAAGACAGGTCCATTCGATGACTAGCCACTGATTTAATTTTCCAACGCTCATAGACATTTGGTGAGATAAACTATTCACAAAAGGTCCCTATTAAATATAAAGTTGTCATTTCTTTTTTATTTTTATAGTAAGGTCCAAGAACTGTATGAATGTCCCCTATTGGTTGGTTGTGGTTTTGAATTTTTTATGATATGGGAAGACAGGCAAACAGTTGCTATGATTGTCAGATGTCTTAAATCAAGTAGAGAAAATGCAATAAAACACAGTTTCCATGACAACACATTGTAACCTAGTACCTTTGGATTATGAACCAGCTCACATCTATGATCATTATTTGTTGACAAGCATAAATTGAGCCTAAAAGCATTAATTTCAGAGATAAAACTGGAATGTTGAGCTAAGTAATAATAATGTTTAAGTATTTCCAAGGCAGTGGCAGCAAATCAAGGCTGGTTACATTGCCATTTACATAATGTTAATAAGCTAAATGAAAATGCTTTTCATTTTCCATCCTTTCAGGGAAGATGTAACAAATATATACATCTCCAAACCTGCAAATAGTAATTGACATGTATTACGCTGCTGAAAGAATACAATAGGACTAGTTATACAGAATGATATACAAGACACTGTAATCAAACAAAGTGATTTTGATTTCCCATTGTTTGACAAAAACCTGGTGAAAAAAAAAAAGAACAAATATTTGAACACCTGTTTACTAACACCATCTCTCTCTTCTTCACACTATTTTTGCTATTGCCCATTGGACTTTTTTGAAGCACCAAAGCAGAAAAAGTGAAATTAACTTTGTTGGCAGAATTTATCTATGTCTGTCATCACCACATATATGTCAAAAACATGAAGATGATTGCTTTGTCTGTTTTCACAACTCAGTAGGAATTGACCAAAACAGTCATCAAGGATAATCAATCTGTTTCTGAGTGCTTCTCACTCTTACTGCTAGTATTCATGATAATCTCAGAGCAGGAGCTGCAGGTCTTCATTTACAGAGGCTCCAACAGCCAGTCCAGAAAGCTGAACACCAGGCATGTTGGACCTATTGCACATTCCCTACAAAGCTACCCTGAAACTAGTGATGATCACTTGCCTTCACAAAGCAACGGAGAGTACCTTCAGATGGAAGTCTGAGTCTTCCATCTTACTGTGCATGCACAGGAAACATAACACAAGCCTTTCAATTATTTTATATCATCCTGTTTCTAGAGAGAATCCAGTTAGTGAGTCTGTGACTTCTCTCCACAAAAATTAAGGTATGTGAACTTTAAAAAAAATGTTCTGGTGGTTTATGAACAGGCAGGAATGGATATTCATCTTTGTTGTTGCTGAATCCAGATCCCTGCCATTGAAAGTCTTCAGTATAACTTGCTTTAAAGCTGTGTGTCTTGAATATTGCCTTTATGATGTTGCTGGAGTTTAGAGAAGAGCCTTGATAAGATAGTTCCTAAACATAGATTGGTACTCCTGTGAACTTGGGACCACAGCTTAGAGGGCTATCTAAAGAAAATTAGTTGTTCCCTTTTTAGTTTAAAAAAAGTAAGATTTGACCAGCACTAACTACTGGAAAGGGCCAATTCAATAAACATATGAAGCAGCTTTGGGAACAATGGAAGCATAGAGCATGGCACAGCCATTTACTTTAGAGTCTAGTTATGAAAATTAATAAATCCTCCTTAAAATGCATGGCGTTTCTGTTTTTGTTTTTGTATGGCTAGATGGCAACAACTTTTTAGACATTCCCATAACATTTTGTAAAAAACTCTAGCCAGCTGCAGAAACAAGTGACTTACAGAGAGCAGCCTAGCAGAACACACCTACTCCTTCATAATCATTATTATGTAATATCCTTGAATGAAACTTGAAGACCTTTAAAAATATAGTCTTCTTGGGCTTCTTTATGTAGGACAATTGTTGTGACATAGTTTATTGTGTATAATGCAGTAAGGGCTCTAATTCTGGCTGCCACTACACCTTACACATTTTGATATTTTCTGTGGGCTTAAGGAAAAATACAGAATTGGCTTTCATACAAATACATTGGAGTTGGAAATTTGTATTTTAAAGATCACTGACATTCCCAGGCACTGTCTGTGTACCTGAAGGGCTACATCAACTCCTTAAGGGACTGGGGAAAAGCTGAAGTAACCAAGCCGGTTGTACCTATTTTTGGAAAAGTTTATGCAGGCCTGAGATACTAAGTTCAGTGATTCACTGAATCATGGATTGTGCTTCAAAAGGATCTTCAGTACAAAGGGAACAAAATTATATATAAAAATCAGAGGCAAGTAGTTCTTTTCACTTTACCAGCTGCCTGCCATGAATAAACTCCATGAGGAGATGAAGAATTAGCAATTAATGATTGTCATTCTAGTGGCCATAGTCAAACTATACCTTTTCCCTTTTTTTTAACTTTGAGGTGCAATGGCACCAATAGAAACCAGTGGAAAAATAGGATCTCTGTGCAGCAGGTTACCATTAAAGCAAAACCTTTTTCTCCCCATCTCTCTATGATCTGAACACACTGTCCATACCTTCAATCTCTCTGGGTTACACAGTGTAAACATTCTACTTGTTTTGTTCTTCCAGTATAAGTATCTACCTTAGCTTGGCACCTCTGCATCAAACAATGTGTTCCAGCTTTCACAGGAGGAATCCTCTTGCTCTGTGTTCTGCTGCTATGGTAGATCTCAATACCTTCACTTTTCTTGCATATTGCATCTTCTCTGTAGTTTACTGATTATAAGGTGAATTTGGAGGTAAACAAAGCTAGAATTTTTGCATAGAATCTGAATTGTGAGGGTTATTTCTGAAGCATATTCCTATCTAAATGAGGAATCCCATAATCCTATATTTAGATACCACTACAGTTCTTAATATAATGCTAAATGTTTAAGAACTACAGTGATGGACAAAGTATAAAAACTTGTTCAGATTAGATAGATATACATTTTTCTCTATTATTTTATTAAGAAAAGAGTTTAGAACTATAAAGGCCAAACTTGGCAGCATCAAGCATAGGATTTCTTCAGAAAGGACTAGGTTGTTGTAATTGCTAGAGCGATTCTTGGGATGTATTTCAGTGATAGGATCAAGTACTTTTCAATTCTCTTCAACAGCATTAGCAGTCATGAAGTTTAGTGTCAGTGACACTGGCTGAATCATCTCTCAAGGATCTGGTGCTTCTTTTGGGAAGGCTATTTCTGTGGCCACCGTGGCTTTTTTGCCTTGCTTTATAGCTTCATATGCTCACTCTATGGTGGTGCAAATTCATCTGGTTTTCATCAGTGCAGTTGGTGTGGGCCTGTTGTGCTGCATTTAAGTTGTTTTTAAAATTTTTTTTTATTTTTGGTCCAGAGTGTGCATTCCTCAAAGTCAGTAGAGCTATCTGGAGGTAAAAGCAGAAGAACATAATAGTTAATTGGGAAAGCACAGGAACATCTCTTTTGATCACTAAATTGCCAATTAAACACATCATTGGTCCAAGTAATTTGCAAAGTCAGTGCAAGGTCATGTAGTTTATGTTACTTAGGCAGAGTAGTTTATAGTTGACATATCTGTCCTGCTGAACAGATGATATGCAAATAGGAAATGTATGTCTACATTATGTCTACAAAGCAAAATCCACAGGAAGGCTTTGGGCTGCAGGAGCTGTTTAATGTTTACTGCAGTATACATATTTTGAGATTTAAAAGACTGAAACATCTATTGAGCTATTGTGTTTTCTTTCAAACTGAATCTATACTGCTGTGGATATTCATAGGTCTATATTCGGTTTCAATATATTGTGTCATACACCCTCAGTTTTATGCCAAAAATCACTATGAGATTTGTGAAGCAAAATTAATAAACATATGAAGTATCCACTTTCTATATTAGCTATCATGTTTAAAGGGTGTAACTCATTGAGATCAGTGAGAATTTGTTCAGACAAATCCTAGTTAGAATCTGAGTGAAGCCAAATGAAATGACATCATACATGAGTTTAAAATTGGGCCTCCTTCATCTTGGCCATTAAGACCTGTCTTCACAGGTATCACAGCTATCACAGGGTGTCAGGGGTTGGAAGGGACCTTGGAGATCTTCGAGTCCAACCACCCTGCCAGAGCAGGGTCATAGAATCCAGAACAGGTCACACAGGAACGCAGCCAGGGGGGGTTTGAACATCTCCAGAGAAGGAGACTTCACAACCTCTCTGGGGAGCCCATTCCAGTGCTCTGTCACCCTGACAGTAAAGAAGTTCCTCCTCATGTTAAGGTCTTTCTCATTCAAAAGTAGCTTCATCTACATTACAAAGTATTTCAGCTAAAACACATAATCTATACTGAGGTACAAGAAGCTTAAAAGTAATAATTCAACACAAAACTATAGGGTGTTCATATTGCTGCTCTGTCCAGGACATGCTAGAAGGGATGAATTTACCAGTGTTACATTCATGGGGTTTTGTGCTATGTTTTCAAATGCCGCAACTATGCGTTGCAGCCTTTTGCTCATCACTGCGCCCCTTAAGGAATGTTAAAGAAAGACCCACAAATGCATTTCTAAACAGCCTGAAGCACCGACCTTGGTTGCAACACAAACCCCTGCAGTGCAGCCATAACCTCTAGGGTGAGGTCAAGGCCGCACCTCTTGAACATCAACAAGTCTTACAGGGCAGCCCACTCATTGCTGTTCACAACCTACTTTCTGAGCCCCGGGAGGCCCAATATCAGCTGACAAAGCTGTCTGGAAATCTGCCTTCCTTCACTGTGCAAGCCTGCCTCATGAACAGCACATTACAGGACTAAAGGTTTATGACATTTGAATTTACTCTAATACTCTAATGCAATTAGACAAGTCAATAGGACTTGCACACATGAAGAATATGTTGCACTGGGAGCAAAACTTTTCTGGTTTGTTTGTTTGGTTTTGGTGTGTGTGTTGATTTTTTTTTTCCTTTGTGTTTCGCAGAGAATATTTTTAATTCTAATTAATTAGCTCTTGGAGTGGATTTAGAAGATAAGTGGCATGTTTCCCTGTCTGCAAGCAAGACCGCTTTCTTCTTTAACTCCAGCTTCACAGAATGAAGTAGTAGCTGTCATAGCCAATCCACAGCATTTAACTTTCTAAACTCAGTTTTAAGAGGACAAAAAACCCTCTACTTCTACCTTGGGAAGTGAGACCAAACCAAACTTGAAATAGTTCAAATTGTGGTCTATTCAGATTAGGTGGTTGAAAGAAAGGCTCCTTTACTAGCATGCCCTTGTTCTACCTCCTGTTATCATTAGTAATTCTATTCATTCTTATCTGATTATTCAGGGACACATTAACTTACTGGCAAATGAACATGCTATGGAAAAAAACCTCCCTCAAATGCAAATTAAACAGGAGCTGCTGATAATGAACACAAGGAAGCTTCTTGTACTCCTACCCAACTGCTGACAAGGAGCTGCCAGCCCCCCTGACAAAATCTACCCTTCCTACAAAAATAAAAGCCCTGATACGGCAAATAATGCAAAAATTATGTCTTTCTCATCTCCTTGGATGAAATTTGATATTCAGTAAACCCTTAACATTCAGACTTATTACTTATCTGACATTATATTTTTGAAATGCCACATTTCAACCTTTAAAATAAGGCAAGAGCAAACACAGGTTACATGTATGCGTCAAGCCCCGTTGTTGAACCCACAGACACACGAGTCCAATCCTTAGGGGTGGGTGCATGATTTTTCCTGGGGCTTATCATCTTTCCCAGTCAGTTCAATGACAACAGTAAAACGCCAGCACCTTGTAGGGTTGGGCAGGTAGCAAAAGAACCAACATTTTAACATATTTTTCAGGGGTTTTATTATGGTTATTTTTCTACAGTCACTAACACCCCTTCCCACAAGTTTTAAGAGTAGAAAGTGTCATCCATGTGAGAACAATGCCAAGGAAAACAAACAAACAAAACCAGATAAGAATTAAAGATAATTCCAAATAAAGCATCTAACAAAATTCACATACAGACTGGAAAACTCTCTGTATCTTTTAAATTTTGCTAGTATGCCTTCTTTTTCATTTTGGACCACAGTCGTCAGAAAGTTGTTTTTAAAGATATACTGGTTAGTTTATAAACAT
>JANIJG010004698.1:47215-72119 GCA_024611175.1 Megaceryle torquata | reverse complement strand
GGGGAGCCCATTCCACTGCTCTGTGACCCTTACAGTAAAGAAGTTTCTCCTCATGTGAAGGTGGAACCTCTTGTGCTCCAGCTTACATCCATTCCTCCTTGTTCTATCACAGGGCATGAGTGAAAAGGGGCTGTCCCTTTCCTCTTGACACTCAGCCCTCAGATATTTATAAACATTTATCAAATGTTTAGATAAGACCTGAATTTCTGAATGCAAAACTTCCAGTCCTGATGACACTTGGTAGAGATAACTGGATCTAATTTTTTCCTACCTCTCTCGGAAGGACACTTTTAGTACTACACATTTAGCCTGAATATTCAGTCTTTGACATAAGAAAAGAGGGAATGAAATTTCAGAATCTTTAAAATTTCTGAAATGCTTCCGTGTATCTTGTGAAATATGAATTGCTGCCTTACACAAGCTTGTTCATAGTGTGTTAAGCTCTGAATACTGAACAATGAATCTCCAACCCTCCCTAGGATAATATTAAATAAAATATCAACAATCCTCTTGGATTATAAATACATTAATATAAAGAGAAATACTACCTTGTTTAAAAGTTTACCTGCTACTGTGCAATCATGCAGAGCTCCAAGGCACTGGAATAATGGTGTAAGGGAATGGAATAAAATGTGAGAGCACAGGAATGTCCTTTTCAAACAAGATCAGAAGTTTGAATATTTGTATATTGTTTTACTGTGTCAAATGGCAGGTAAGTCTAAAAGAGCCTAAGAATTAGACACATATATGACAATATTTTTGCAGTATATTTCCCTAGTGATTTCAAATAATCTGTAGCTTGGAGAGTTTTTGAGCTAGTGCTATCTTTTATTTATTAGGTCTGGAGAGATTCTTCTCTTATTTATGTAATTGCTTTTTCAACACATATGAGCTACTGACACAACTTTCTGTGGCACTGAGCTTCACAGCTACTTTTTTTTTTTTTTTTTTTTTTTTTTTTTTTTTCCATAATAGCACATCTGGTTTGTTTTAACCTGACATCTGAATAGGATCACCTAGATTTAATTATTTCACATCCACTTTTCATATTGGTTATGATTTCATGGTCTCTATTATGGACATACTCCATAGGCTCATTCATCTGGAAAACTGTGGCCAATTTAGTCCCTTTTGACTATTTACTACTTAAAATTGGAAGCTATTCAGTGCTTGGCATTGATTCAGTCCCCTTTAAGTTATTTGAATTTACAAGGAGACACAGAACATCTTCAATATCTGTCTCACAGGTTACTTCAGTAAGGCACAAGTATTGTAAGATCAGCCAGATCTGATCTTCACTGTGAACAGCTTTCCTTTGTCTTGACTTAAAACAGCTCATAGTGATTAAAATACAGAAGCATCTTAGCTTAAGATACACACTATTTAACTGTGATGATTCTTATTTAAATAATGGACACTGAATTAAAAAGGTTTTATGACCATATCTGAACATGAGTTTAGTCTAGTTCTTAGAGAAAAGTCCTGACTAACTCATTACTCATCTTGCAGGTTCATGGAACAAAATTCAAGAGCAACAGAAATAAATTTACGACATTCAATTTATTGAAAAATAATGCATGTTTGTCTTCTTCTGTACTGATCTTAAACAGATTATTCAGGTATGGACTCTTTCAGTTTTGAGCCATGTGGTTAGGTGCTTATGAGATGCTTGGATTTTCTTGAAGTTCACAGGGAGAATTTACCATGGTTGATGTAGTGTGCTGGTTTTGTCTGGGGTGGAGCTAATCTTCTTCATAGTAGCTGCTATGGGGCTAAATTTGGATTTGGACTGAAAACAGTGTTGATAATTCAGGGATGTTTTCATCATTGTTGAGCAACACTTACACATAAAAAAGGCCATTTCTGCTTCTCACCTCACCCTACCAGTGTGTAGGCTGGGGGTGCACAAGAAAATGTGAGAGGATGCAGCTGGGACAGCTGACCCCAACTGACCCATGGGATATTCCAGACCGTATGACATCATGCTCAGCATTATAAAGCTGGAGGAAGAAGAAGGAAGGGGGGATGTTAGAAGTGATGATGTTTACTTTCACAAGTAATGTTACATGTGATGAAGCCTGCTTTCCTGGAGATGGCTGGACACCTGCCTGCTGATGGGAAGTGGTGAACAAATTCCCTCTTTTGCTTTGTTTTTGTGTGCAGCTTTTGCTTTACCTATTAAACTGTCTTTATCTCAACCCATGAGTTCTTTAATTTTTACTTTTCTGTTTCTCTCCCTCATCTCACTGCGGGGGGGGACGTGATGATGATGGGGGGAAAGTGAGTGAGCAGCTATGTTGGTTGGTTGGAACTTTAATTCCTGGCTGGAGTTAAACCATGACATGTAGTCATATAAAATGTGCCACCTGCTTGAACTCAGTATGAACTTGTAGCTCTTTCTCTTTATCTTGATAAAAATTGGAGATATAAAAATTGAAAAGGATTAATAAATTATAACAGATTTTAATATGACAGTAGGATTTATAAACTTGATTATTATGACAGGATTTAAGAGCACTTTTGTAGCCTAAATCAGATATATTTCAAGAGTAAAATAAGATGTGGTAGATGAAATCTTTCTATTTAGGGATATTTAACAAAATTTCTAGATATGTCATTCAATTTGTCCATTTTACTTAAGAACCCAAAGAATGGTAGATGAGTTTGTAGATTTTTAGGTCCACTTTGGAATGAGTCATCTGGTTTAGAAATTATTTTAACTAAATATGATATTTAAAATAACTTTATAAAGTAAATTACCCTCAACTAAATTTATTCAGGAGACTTATATATCAGAACTCAGAAATGTTTAAGAAAAACATGCCCTGAAAATATTTAATGTTTAAATGTTCCTATGTTTAAAACTATCTGACATGTTTCTCCAATCATCTCATAGTCTGAAACAGAAAAAAATTCTCTGAAAGACTGCGCACTTCTGAAACACATATTGATTCACACCAGTTGCAACGCAAACCATGAGTCCCGGATTCAGTAAAAACGAAATTATACAATAGTACACTAATTTCAATTAACATTAACCAAGTTCCTGGAATATTCTGGTAGAGAGATTAAATATTCTCTGACCATTTGTGAAACACTTCATTCATCCATTCCTATATGGGCTTGTGGACTTTGCATATAACACATCTTCTTACCCTAGTCTGAGTATTAATTCATTCTTATGAAGGCAATGGATACTATTCTCCAACAATTAAAGATAATACCTCAGCAGAATTATATTGAGGTGAGTGGCCTAAGGAGAGCTTATGTCATCATCAACTAATTCTAATTAATCTGCTGTGGCACTTTGGTCAATTTACTTTCTCTGTACCACCATTTATCTTCTCATTTTTTATTTCTTTCATCTATTTGGATAGAAGATCTCTCCTTCAGGGAAGAAACTGTCTTTCATGTATGTCTTGTCAGGACAGAAATGTTCTATACACAAAACAAAAATAAATAATTGTATTAAACAGTTTACATTCAACTGAACTTTGGAATGGGTCACAATCTTTCTCTGAGGAATTAAGTCTGCTGCAAATAAACTCACTTTCTGCAATAGCAGATAATTCTTATCTTGAACACGTTATAATGTCAGCCAATATTATCATTATCACACTTCAAAAATAGGAGGTAGCTGAAAGGAAGTAATTTAAAAACAAATAAACTGAACTCAAAAAGTGTGGCAGCAGCCTGAAAGAGTAATTATGGGGCTTTTCAGTCAATATTGCTCTGTATATCTCAGCTTGTTGATTGACCGTCAAAAAATATTTTTATCTAGTTCTGTCATTTTAAATTTAGAAATCTTTTTCTTTCCTAATGTGCATGTCATTGCTTCGTTTGTGTTTCAAAATTTTTTTTTTCTTTTTTTTAACCGAGACTCTAATTTGGCAAAATAATTAACTGTGAACCGAGGATTAAACAGTTTTAATTTTTCTTTTTGTTAATAAAGCACAAAACCTTTGTGAAGCTGCTTGTGAGTAGAAGTGGATGGAAAATGGTTTCATGGTCTGTGTAGCCAGATAGCCTGGGGTCATGGTAAAATCTAAACCTCTCAACAGACATACTGACAGCAGACAAAACAATCTAAATTTCAGTGATGCAGGGTCCCAGGTTAGAGGTATTAGATATGGGTTCAAGTATTTGATTAAAAGAAAAGAATTATAAAAGAAAAAAAAAAAAAAAGCAGCCCTTTTACATGAGCTTCTTGTCATTGTCATGCAATGTTGTTATACAAATATCTGACATGGAATAAGCAGTGGGATTTATTTCTTTGCAAACAGCTTCAAAACCCTCCAAATTTAAAAAGACCCACTTGACTGAAATTGGCATTCTTCTTAAAAAAGATTTTAAAAGTAAAAGAACCATGCATCACAGGTGAACCAGTTACAATTCAGGGCTGTGTCTTCTCAGTAGTGAAAACAAGTCCTCTTCCCTTGTTATAAGGACTCAGAGAGAAGAAATCTTTTACTCTGAGATTTTAACCATTTACATTGTAGGCATGTGGATCTGAAATAATTGTCTAAATTCTTTCTAAAGGTAATTGAGAGAAAAAGACATTCATGGAACATATTTTTTCCTTCTCTTAAGAAGACAATTAATGCAAAATATATAAACTGCACTTCCAAAATGTCTTTCCAGAAGATGTAGGACATCCAGGTGCAGATATGTACATTTAAACAAAGGCAAGATTACTCCAGGTCCTCTGTGTATCACTCCCTCAGTGACTCAGTTCAGTAATTCATTACCAACTTCCATGGCTGCCACATGATCACGTCAGTTAGGACCAACGGAGTTTATGAGAATTTGTACCTTTTTTCTAAAGGGTAATGCAAATCTCAGGATAGTGGTAATGACTTTGCAGTACCCATAACCAGGTTTTGGCACCTGACCCATGCCAATCACTTTTCAAGGAGCCTTGATAATTTGAATTTAAATGGATAAGAATCAGAAAAGCAGATTCCATGCATATACTAAATGTACAGGTTGAGCTACATTCCTGTTCATAGAGGCAGACAAATATCTGCTCTCAATGGTTATTCCTGCACCATTTGTAAAGCTGAGTCAGGGAGCTGTCACTGTACCATCTCAGCACTGTGATGGATCATCACTGTGATGGGACATCAGTCTGTAACTCCTAAATATTCAGCATCATAAGCTTTTGTTTATAAAGTGTTTGATAGTAACAAAGGATTACTATTAGAAAATATTTTAAAAGAATAAAAATTGAAAATTATTTGCCTGTAAAAAACAATCACACAATAGAAGGTACCCAGCAAAGAAGGAAGAAATCACAGGAACTCAGATTCATTTTGTGGCATTATTCTCTATCTTAAATTTTATCTAAAAATAAAATTGCTAATCTACAGATTTACAGAAAACCCATGAAGGAATTTTTTACTTACTTCATGTAGTAATTGTACAACAGAAAATACAAATAATTCTGTCTTGAAAGACTTAAGAAATTACAAGGAATTCTGGCAAAAGCCAGAAAGACCTTTATCTGAATAAACTGTATCATACTACACAAACCTGTGTGTCTTACAGTTAAAAATATAAGAACCACATCTGTACAGGTTTTTACAAAGCTCTATCTCTTGACAAACACAGTGTCCCAAGAGGTGCATACACCCCTGTAACTTATGAGACTTTAAAAGATCTTTGTGAAGCATTTTGTGACTGAGAGTATTAATGCTTGATATGAGGAAGGACAATGCAAAGAAAATTCTTTACAAGCTTCACCCTGAGCAACAGTAGAAAATCAGCAGTACTTGACATTCAAAGCTTTCATGGGTGAGTCTGCAGTAGAATCTTCCTTTCTACTACCTTGGCTACCTTGACTATGGCTAAGAGTTAGGAAGGAGACCATATTCCATTTAGGAAAACAGTAGTTCCATTAGGGATCTTTGGTGTTTTGTTTATTTGTTGTTGCTGGGGTGTTTTTCTTTAATTACTCAAAAGGAGACAATTCTTTTTTCCATAATTGTAATACATATGTAATATTCTATGTTTGTTGAAGAATATAAATCATTTTGCATAGAATACAATAAACTACAATGGCATAAAGGGTTGGAAAGGAGGCACAACTGAAAAATTTAACCTGAGTCATAACTCAAACATCAGAAAGAATTTTTAAAATCCCAATAATGTAAATGAGCATAAGGACTAGCAAGAACAAAAGAGATATCATATGGACTAGTTTAACCCTGCAGAACTAATTTGCTTTTATTTTCTAACTTCACAAATCTTCAACATCATAGCTATAAATAGACTTACCAAGGCACAAGTTAAATTAGTGAAAAAACCTAGTGAAGAATATACATTTTCATATTTTTAGTGACTATATAAAGTTTGTGCATGTGTAGATGTGTCTATTGACAACAGAAAGCAAAACAGATCTCTGTAGAGAAGTAAAAGTTGTATTAGCTGTGTTTGTTTTCATGATAGTTACTGTGCCAGGATAGAGAAAGATCAAATCAAACTCAGGATGGCTTTTACAAAAGGATGAAAAAAACTCAAAATCGAGAACAAAGAAGGAAATAAAAGACCTGACATAAAGTGATTTTTTTTTACCTTTTCCTCTCCTCCTTTCTCTCACTCTTTGTTTTCTTGACAGTCAACTTTCTTTTTCTGATGACATTTTGGATGTTCTGTTTAAATATTTCATAAATGACACAGTCTCCTTGGAATTATTTGTAAATGGTTTTAAAACACTTGTTTTTTAATATTTTTAGAAAACTCTGTGATTGCTACTTTCTCTCTCTTTGTGAGCAATACTACTCTCAATATTGATTTGATGTCTTCTTCATATTCTTTTCATTAATTATCAATAAATGACCCAAATTATCTCAGACTGAAGGACTGAGTTTAGATCTCTCACTTGCAATTGAGAGTCACATAATCTGAGTCTGTAGAAGATTCTGAAAAATGAAGATTCAACACAAACATTGTATATAACATATCTTGCAAAAGCAACACGAGAGCAGAAGACAAGGAAAAGTCCCATTTTTCTAAGCAGGTAAAATACAAAAATTATCAAGGATCATGAATAAAAACAGTATGAATGGAGGGGTTTTTTTCTTATTTCCTTTTTTTTTTAATTATTTTTCTTCTTTTCACCTCAACTAAAGGTGTTAGTCCAATGTGACTTAATCATCAAATTGCCAGGTGTAACACAAAACCACTTAGAATCATAGAATGTTTCAGGCTGGAAGGGACCACTAGAGGTCATCTGGTCCAACCTCCCTACACAAGTAGGGACATCTCTACCTAGAGCAGGTTGCTCAGAGCCCCATCAAGCCAGACCTTGAATGATTCCAGGGATGGGGCTTCCACCACCTCTCTGGGCAGCCCATTCCAGTGGTCTATCACCCTCATATTAAAGAACTTCTTTCTTATATCCAGTCTAAACCTATCCCTTCCTAACTTAAAACCATTGCTCCTTGTCTTATTATTACCGTTTTGAATAGACCTTCCCCCACCTTCATGGAGGCCCCCTTCAGGTACTGGAAGGTCACTATAAGGTCCCCCTGGAGCCTTCTCTTCTCCAGACTGAACAGCCCCAACTCCTTCTTCCTGTCTTCATACAAGAGGTGCTCTATTCCCCTGATCATCTTGGTGGCCCTCCTCTGGACATGGTCCAATATGTCTATATCCTTCTTGTGCTGGGGGCTCCAGAAGTGGCCACAGTACTCCAGCTGAGGTCTCACCAGGGTAGAGTAGAGAGGCAAAATCACCTCTCTTGATGTACTGGCCACACTTCTTTTGATGCATCCCAGAATATGATTTGCCTTCTGGTCTGTGGTTGCACATTGGTGGTTCATATCCAGTTTCTCATCCACCAGCACCCCCAAGTCCCTTTCCTCAGGACTGCTCTCCAGTATAGCCTCTCCCATCCTATACTGATAATGCTAGTTACCCCTGCCCAGGTGCAGGACCCTGCTTTTGGCCTTGGTGAACCTCATAAGGTTCATCTGGGCCCACCTCTCCAGCCTATCCACGTCCCTCTGGATGGCATCCCATCCCCCTGCATATCAGTTGCACCCCTGAGCTTGGTATCATTCACAGACTTGCTGAGGGTGCACTCAATGCCATTGTCAATATTGTTAATGAAGATATTAAACAACACTGGTCCCAGCACAGTTCCGTGTGGGATACCACTCATCACTTTTCTCCATCTGGACATCGAGCTGTTGACCATCACTCTCTGGATGTAACCATCTAGCCAGTTCTTTATCCACTAAACAGTCCATTCATCAAACCCGTAATTCTCCAACTTAAAGATAAGGATGCTGGGGGGGACAGTGTCAAAAGCCTTGCATAAGTCCAGATAGATGACATCCATAGATAGGTCAACCCTTGTCGACTGATGCAGTCGCTTCATTGTAGAAGGCCACTAGGTTAGTCAGGAAGGATTTGCCCCTAGTAAATCCATGCTGACTACCTAGGATTACCTCTCTGTCCTCCATGTACCTTAGCATATCCTCCAGGAAGATCTGTACCATGATCATCCCAGGCACAGAGGCAAGGCTGACAGTGCGGTAGTTCCCAGTTTTTACCCTTTTTAAAGATGGGCACAATGTTACTCTTTTTCCAGTCGCAAGGGACTTCGCCTGACTGCCATGACTTCTCAAATATTATGGAAAGTGGCTCAGCAACTGCATCAGCCAATTCCATCAGTACTCTGGGATGCACTTCATCAGGTCCCATGGAATTATTTCTGTAGGGGTACTTGCAAAGATTCATACACACCCCCAGATAAAGAATGTCAGATTGCCTCAAAGCTATATGCCACTGCATCTAGTTGTAGAAAGGACTTCTCACAAGGCCTACAAGGGAGAAAAGTAAGAAAACTGGGATGCAGAAAGTCCCAGATAACCTCTGTTTGATGACAGAGCTGTGGCTTTTATTAGGCTGCGGAAGAATTTGGCTTTTTATTTATTTATTTATTTTTATTTCCTGTGACAAGTAGCATTAGCTTAATTTAAGGATATGGAAGTGGATACAATTCAATGGCAATATCCATAAAGAAAGTATAAATGTCCTTAGCTGATAGACGTTCTGCACTGGCTTGTGAAGCACAGCTGGTGTTTTTTAAGCCTTTGGTTTACTGACTTGAAGACCAGTGACTCTCAGCATGCCCCAGGTTTCTCAGCTGCAGAGTTGAGACCATTAGAAATTCCCACTACATGCACACACCATTCAGTAGACCACAGAAATGAGCTGTGATGTTGTTTTGTTCTAATGGAGCAAGTGGTCCTGCAGTGGGAACTATTCAGTGTTTACCACTGTACTATATCTGTAAATTATAATCTTGGTGACAACACCGATTTACACCTCAAAAGATATCTTGCTGAAGGGAGTGGACTTGTGTTATATTTGTTTGTTCTTCTCCTTTCAATAATGTTAAAATGCAATGAAGGAAATTCAGTAAATTATTTACTTTCTTCAAAACTTAGTGGTCTTCCTCTTTCATTACAGACAGTATGAAGTGTAATAAAGTAATTAGAAAGTTCTGTAAAATATTTGAAAAATACTTTGTATGATTTTTGAGAACGCCTGAATTAGAAAGCCACATAAAAAAAAAAAAAGCTTATTAAACAGTAATGAAATGCAACATATACATGGCATACTGCAAGCTTTTTTTAATTCCCAAACCATTTTTGAACTTCTCTACATTTTAAAAAAGAGTGAGAACTTATCTCACAGAAAGTGTGAACACTGCGTAATTTCTTACAGCTCCCTATGCAACCTTCATATAGTGAGTGTCTCCAGACAAATCCATAGTTAATCATTCTTCCTGACTCCTTTGTAGAATAAAATAAAACTTCCTTCTACATTTTACAGAAAAGAAAGAAAAAAGAACTGTGGCCATTTATCTAACACCACACATCTTTTCTCAATGATCTATTTTGGAATGTGGGAGTGAAAACTTCTTTTCTCTGACAGGGTCGCAGACACCTTAAAATAAGTAAAGGAATAAAAAAAAAAAACAAAACAAAACATGGACACATGGACATCAGAGTGAAAAGAAACAAATGCCAAATAGCACAGACTTTAACTATATGAAGGTGTATGCTATACCATTAAATAAGAAAACCGTCATTAAACTTTGTTATTGAGGCTACGTCTTGTACACAAAGATAAATTAATAACAATGAAACATGACAGTTGCAATCTTTGTCTTCGTTTGCATTCTCTGCATAAGAAGTCTTTGTTACAAATGAATACATTAGGATCGAAATGGACTTGTATGAATTTGCATGACATTACTGGTGTCAAAGCATGATGTTACTGGTGTCAAACACAGTTCAAGGGCAAAAGCAACCTACATAGTAAATTTAAGTTATAATCTTCTCTACATAACATTACTATTAAATGGTTAGATGAGAACTAAATTGAAAACTAAGTATTTTCATAGTCTTGAAAAGATAAAATCTCTGTCTGGAAATACATATGTGGTGTTCTTTAATCAACAAATTAGACATTTCTCAAATACATGTAAACCAATGCCATTGCAGCTTCATATGACAGTCTTCTGCTCTGCAAAATATAAATGTTGTAGGAATAATCATTATTCTGATTTTCCATTATTCTTTCATTTTGTTCAGACTAAAAATAACTCGGAGAAGGAGCTGAGGTAATTCTCAATCTACATTTTGAATTCATCCACCTTGATTTGATTTGATTGATTTATTTTATTTTATCTTCTTACTTTTCAAGCATAAACTGAGAGTCAGAGAAAGCCTTGCACATGTTTAGATTGCTAATGTGGACATAGAGAAGATTCAATACTTGTGTGAAAGTGACAAATGGATGTGAGACTTAGAAGATAAATAAAAACAGAGTTTAGGCTAAAAAGTTTTTCACAGATCATGAACACAAGTCTTAGCACACAAACACAAATTTTACAACACTGGTGATCCATGCACAATCCAGCCTTCGCTGATCCTGAAAACCCTTCAGACTGAGATGGTCCAAAAATGACTCTTTGGAATCTTTTCCTCATTTAACTTGAGACATCTAAGAAAATTTTCACTTTTTATAATTGAAACCTGAAATGATCAAGGAACCATTCAAGGTCAGATTAGACAGGCTCTGAGCAACCTGATCTAGTTGCCCCAGCTCACTGCAGTGAGGTTGAACTAGATCATGTTTAAAGGTGCCTTACAACCCAAACCATTCTGATTCTATGACTTTTTTTCTAGCATTCCATATGTTTCATTTCCAAATTGCTGCCATAATTCTCAGACTGTCCATGAAGTAGAACAATCTAATTATAATCATGCCCCTGCTCTCCTCCTCATCTGGTCACAGCAAGAACAAGACTCTATGGACTCTTGAAATCTCATATTTTGCAGGTGACTTGTCTTTTCTCAGGGAGCCATGCATTCACAGACATCCTCTGGGTTGCTACCTTCAGTGCCCTGAAGTTCATAAGTAGGAGGATACAATTTTGGTGGCTTCTATTATTAGTATACATCACTACTGTTTTTACTAGACAACTACATCTCTAGTAATCAAGTTCATAATCCAATTTAGAAATGCATTTTTCAAAGGTACTTCTGAAATGGCGGTGCAATAATGTAGGTAAACATGGATTCTTCTTTAATATTATCATTTGTCTCCACTTGAATAGTACTGTTAAACTCACTAGACCTCCTCATGCTTTAAAACTGAGGAAATTTTAAAAGTATTTTTTCTGAAAAGAAAGAGGACAAGCTTTTCTTTAAATACTTGATGGTATAGAAGGCTACAAGGTTTGTTAAACTTGGTACACCTGGTATATTTTTATTTTCTTACTTAGCTTAGTATGGCATGACTACTTTGGGACTGCCTGCATTAGAAAGCAAAGTTCTTCCCTTTCTATTTTTTTGTCTAAGGCAGTAATGTTGGATTTACCACTTGAAAAGTGGGTAATCTGTCTGGATGAAACACAGACTATAGTACATGTTCTGAAGTTGCTAACATCAAATCCGCTTGCATGATTAACACAATATAATGCATATTTCTTAACATTAGAGTCAGAAGAAGAGATTTAACTTATTAAACTGTAATGAGATAAAGTTTCATTCTCATCTGCCATTTCCTGGTTTTAACAGTTAATAGAGAGAAAACCAATTTAATTAAACTTCAGGAAAGGCTAATCCAATAATGTTATGAAATGGATTTGCCTTGACTACGTCAGAAAGATTCTCTCAGCCTGATTATCTCAAAGGAATCATAATGTTTCTACTTTTTTTTTTTTTTTTTCCTCTGGAGTCATGCAAAAATCAGATTGGGGGGGTCCTGCTGATTCATCAATTTTTATGGACATACATCTGTGAGTCCTCAGGGCCATGTGGCTATGGGGACTCTTCTGATGACAAAAAATGACTCTCTCAGGGGTAACACATAAAAATGGGTGAAACAGCACAATCCTTTCATCACAGAAAGTGACAAAGTTTTATTTCTAGGCAGATCTACACAACTATCCACATCGTCATTTTTATTTTCCTCTAGACTGCATTACATCCCTCTGTGACATCTGTAACTCACTATACATATAGTTGTGTTTTTCTTTTTTATCTGGGAAGAGTATCTCTACATGTACAAGATTATATAAATGAAAATATACAGAAAGTATATGAAATAAGAATAATAGAAACAGGTTGCAGTTAATGAATTTTCACTGAACAAAACTGATTATTTCTTATCATTGTCACATATTTTATGGTAACTTTCTGCAACATACCTTTTCCTGAATGTAAAAAGATTATATTAATACCATTTATCTATTACTTAGTGTGGTGGAAATACCTAGTAATCTTAGAATGGAGCAGGACTGTTGCATATAAAAATGTGTATTGTAACAGCATTCCTGGCACCTAAAACCTTGAAATGCAAGAGCAAACTACATGTCAATAAGATAATATGGTGCCTGTACTTCAAAACACATGATGAGCACAGGGCTGGACAGGTTCTCCTTGCCATGCACATGATGACTGCATTTGCTACTAGAAAATGAAATTTCTCATATTATATAGATGTAAAGACATCTAATATTCCCACTGAAATTCTTTAATACACATAAACCTGTTAACTGGAAAAACAAATCAAAAGGCCAAACCATCTTTAAAACATGATTATTTCTTAGTAACTAAAGACAAGAAAGAAACAAATCTTGCATGTATTCCCACATTACTAGTTCATGTATTAGAAAATTTAAATTAAGAAAAATAGTGCTTTTTGCCCAATAAGCTTGACAAATCTAACTGGATGTTATGGCCCTGCATAGAGGACATGGATTCCACCCATCAGAAACAAGGTTAAACTCCATAGTGGTATACCTCTTTTGTTTGTATAACTTATCTCAATCGTCTAATGCCTGCGAAGCATTTTTGAAATCCAGTCATTGCAAACACAACACAGAAAGAACTGAGCTGTTTCTTCTACTAGTATTAAAAAAAGCTGTGTCCTTTCTCTGACCCACTGTGAAGACCATAATATTCAAATGAGAAGAAATAAATTGCAAGCAGTTTTGGAGACACTGATATAAGGACAGTGGATAAGTGCTGGCAAATAGATATCTAGGCTTGTCTCAGCTGGTATGTCAAGCCATAAACAGGTAAAAAAAAATCATGTTGAACCACTGACAATGGGAGAGTGGAGCAGCAGCAGGTTGCCACCACTGGGTTACAGAGATAGATAGGATGTTGATATTACCAATAGGAACTGAAAAGAGAAAGAGAGACTAGAGAAAAAGAAGAGACAGAAAAGAGAGAGGAATAAAATAGATTTGGAGAAAGTATTGAGTACTATTTATCCTTATTCCAAACACCATGTCACTCAGAAGAAGAGGAATTAATCTGAAAATGGAAATGAAAGCTTGGAGGAAGGGAAACAGAAAATGTTTGTTTACCTTTTATGGTTATAAAATACATTTTTTTTAGTATTATTTTTTAAAAGAAAGATAAAATAGAGATAAAATTAAGTTTACAAATAGTGGCAGATTATGCAACTGATTTCTTTCACAATTAATCAACTAAATAAATAAGAGTTGGATTAGATTATCTAAAAAAAGAACTATGAACACATTTTCTAAGTTATATGGTAAGGCTTATATGCATCCAGCATTTCCATTTATGATACCAATATTCAAAAATAGATGCAGACTAGAAGCACTTGGATTCAAGAAGGAAATTTTTAAAACTTATTTAAAATAAAATAAAATAACAAAATAAAATAACATAAAATAAAATAATAAACCAAATAAAAATGTACAAGTCTTGTAGGTACAGTACAGTTAAATATATATGAAAAATTATCATAGTATCACATAGCATCATGATTAAAAGTTAAATTTTATGCAAGATGCATGGATTAAGTTCTATGATAGGGGGATTAAAT
The DNA here is from genome assembly GCA_024611175.1 of Megaceryle torquata. Taxonomy (NCBI): domain Eukaryota; kingdom Metazoa; phylum Chordata; class Aves; order Coraciiformes; family Cerylidae; genus Megaceryle; species Megaceryle torquata. The sequence continues at coordinate 57,731 of JANIJG010004698.1, read as the reverse complement.
ATGCTTTAATAACAGATTGCAAAATGCAGCTGTTAATTTTGTGCAAGAACTTATTGCACAAGGTGACCCAACAATAGCACTCTTCTTCAACTGCTATTTAATATTCGTCGTCTTAATTTAGATGACAATATGAAGATAATTCTGATTAAGTGAAAGGATAGCAAGGAAAAAAAAGCCAAAACAGTTGGACTGAAAAATATGAAGGATGCTTGGTTGCTGTTATGAGAAAACTTGAACTGCCAAACTGTCACAGTCCAGGGAAACATTATGATGAAGGTTTAGGTAAAGATATACACTGAGAAACAAAGAAATATACTTATCCATCTGGGAGATTATGGTTTGGACCCAAAATATTCTGCAGGAAAAAAGAGTGTAATCATGACTGATGAAAACTTCAAGTGTCAGTAACTGATGCACCAGAACTTTGTAAAAAGTTCTTCTCAAAAGAAAAAAAACCAACCAACCAACCAAACCAAACCAAAACAAAAAAGAGGGGGGAGGACAAGAGGTATTTCTTCCAAATCACTTATCTTTGGCTTCTATTAAAAAGATCTTCTAGATTTCAATTAACTGTGTAATGTCCTCTGTTCAGTAAAGGATATCCTTCTATCTAGAGAGACCATGATGAGTTTAAGCATTAATTTCATAGGAAAAAAAAAAAAAAAAAAAAGAAAGTACTATGTTTCCCTGAAATGTTTTCTTGAACTAACAGCTTCTCATTCAATAATGTTTTCTACAGATGCACTACAAAAAGTATTTTTATTAAGCATGGGTAACCTTGAAAAATGGTGAGCGGCTTTAGAGTACTATAGATTAATGGGTTTTATTTGTCTTTTATTTGTGAATTCAAATCATATAGTGTAAAGTTCTTCTTACCTATTTACTGAATTTATCTTTGATTGTACAGAAATGCTTTTTAGCTCATGTGTCCTGATACTTCACATTCTTGAGGATGACGGCAACAATAAGGTTGAAATACTTAAGGTCATCAAAAAAGTGAATGTGAAATGTTCATAGTGTTAAGCACTTACAGCATAAGATGCATCAAACAAGTAAAAGGAAAGCAACCAGACATGTTTCTGTGAATGAGACTGAAAATAACACTGAAGCTTAGAAACAGGAAAATTTGGGCACTGAATGCAGCTAAAATGTTGGGGTTTTTTTTTACTGAAACTCTGTGTTTGTGCATGTGAGATCACTGCAGACCTTTGGGATACTGAATACACATAGATAAAGTACATCCAAATAGATGTCCTCCCTATTGAAACATCAGCCTTGATTGACACCTGTAAAGAAAGGATGGAGCTGTCAGTGGTACTTAATGCATTTGGAAACAAAAAACTTTACACTCAGTACCATACCAAATTCCAGTTACTTTAAGGAATGCAAACAACTGTAAACATGGTGCACAAGAAATTTTTGAGACAAATGCCTTAGACTGATGTTCATTTATAATCACTGTGAAAGTCTTCTAGAACATCCTATGTTCTACTAATACCTTCAGGCTTGCACTGGAGCTGCTAAGTCAGAAAAAGAATAGAAAATATTAATATTATCAGAGACCACTGGTTAAGCAAATTCTTGGTCATGGAGTAGTTCTACTGTCTCTGGCAAACTAAATATCTTATCTTAGTGGCAGATCTGTCAATTTTTTTTTTCTTTCTTTCTTCATTTCTGCTCAGAAGATAAAGATACAAATTCCTGATTTCAGAATTTCTTCTGCACCTAAGACCTTCTTCAAGAGGATGAGAAATGTGAGGGCTGAGAAGGATAGTCCAGGACAGCTTGTTTCAGAGTTCTATGATTTCAAAGCTCAATAACTATTTGCAGAAGTATTTATAACACTTTGACTAAGCCCAAACATGACTAATTGTGAGACTAGAAAGGATGTCAAGTATTATCAGTGTCCCTATCATAAAATCACTTTGATCCAGAGAAAATTTATTCCAAACATGAAAAAAAGAATCTCTCATCATTTTTTTTTCAAGCAAACAAGGACTTCTGAGGTTTCATTGTAGGTGTTCCTGTATTGTTAGGAAAGCACCAATACTTAACACTTCACTGAACAGCTTAACTGTTTCTCAATGAGTTCGTAAAGATTTCTGGTAAAATACTCATTTACTATTTTCCATAAAATTCTTTCACAAAGACATGTGCTCTTAAGAAACCCACTACTTGATGAAGATAATAAAATATAGCCAAATAAATGATTACACCCATAAAACTGCTCATGACCTCATTACCTGATACAGGGCAGAAACTAGAAGACAGTTGTCAGCTCAGAAAATCACCAGCTTGCCCAGTAAAGAGAGTTTGTTTTTGCCAGTGAGATAGAGAGCCTTAACTTTTCAATGTACTTAAAACAGAGGATATATGCTGTGAGACAGGTTTCTAATTATTGGAGTGTTCATCTTGAGAGCATATATGATGCAAATCTCTGATCATTATGGGTGAGACATCTATATATTGCCAAATACAAAACACTTATTTTTCTGTGCATACTTGGCTGGAAGTCGTCCATCTCAAGAGATAAAAATGAACTTTTCACACACTTATTTTATGATGGCCTAAAGGAAGATTAGGGATTTCTGGCAGAACTTCAGTTTCCATGAAGAAGTCAGGCAATTATTTAAAATAGAAATATTTTTGTCCCCAAACAAAATATTTCAGGTTTGAATCTTCATTTTCCACACAGTGGTTGGTTACCTCAAAAAGGTAAACCTCCAGGAAACTGAAAACTTGATATTCCTTTAAAAAAAGAAGGAAAACATTTGACCAGCTAATTCTATCTTGCACAGATATTAATAATTTTTATAGCAAGCAATGTCTAATATAAATGGAGAAATTATTACAAAGCTCATTTTGTATTTGAATGCTAAATGGAGTATGTAGTAATACTGGCATAGTCATACATATTGGTATGTAGCAATACTGGCATAGTCAGCTACAGGTGAGTACAAGTATGGGTCCATTCCCATCAAATATAAGTCATAAAAAGCACAGCAACACAGAACCTGCTCTCTGCCACACCTGTAAATGAAGACATCACAAAAAGGAGAGACACCATGTCATGCATGATTTCTCTTCACATCTTGCATTGCCATTCTGTTCTTTAATCTCCAGATCTTTATGATTTGGAGAAAATGCAGGTTTAGTCCCTGTTTGCTCCTGATACTATGTATGCCCACGCAGAGGGCTTTCAAGACAACCACAGGAATTAGTAAACAAAAACACGTGCATGATCTATCCTCTTGGTAGTACAATCTGACTGGTTCATCCCTTGAAACTCAAATGTAGATTATTTTAAACTGACAACATCAACCATCTGTGAGCAACCCAGATACTTCTAACTCCTCTGACCTTTTCTATCAGTATGAACTGCTATGGCAAACCTCAACAAAGCCTTTACTCATCTCCTGCAAATGCTCTAAATCAATGAAATATTATAAGGGCAACAATGACCTGTTTGTTTCCTTCTCTGATGATCTAGATTCTTCTTTGGGTATTTCATCTATCATTAATGCATATATTGCAGGGAAGATTGGGTAGCTCTGAAGGTTATTAATGGACAATGGAACTTTTTAGGTCAGATAATATGACAAATTTTCAGAACAGATTAGTGATTGTGGCAGTTCAGCTAGAGACTATGAAAAGAGCTGTTCCCCATAACAGGAATATTCCATGCTTTTATTCAGTGAGAAGTCCCACAGGTCTTAAAGTAGGTGAGACAAGGAAGAAGTTGTGTTTTCTTGTAGAATAACTAATAATTTTATTAATAACAACTGGTTTTAAGGACCAGGTCTTCAGGGACAGGTTTCCACTAGTCAACATTTAGTACATGTAGCAGTAAAACACAAGTGACTGTTGATCATACCTTCCTATTTTATTTTTTTTTCATACAGCCTTCCCCAGAATAAAGCATGAGTTGATTACAGACTCAGAGTTATAGTTATTAAATAGAAGCAAAGAATATATTAGGGTCAAAATATTAAGGTCATTTATCTAAAACTGTATGTCACTAACTGGTGAATATTTTTTGCTCCAATGATAGCATCATATTTAAAGAGTAACCTCACATTCATTTGCCTAAAAAAAGCAATGTTCTCATTTATATAACAACAGACTTGAAACACATGCTTGTACAGTAGGATTGGAATGCACTGTTGGAGAAAAATAAATAAAATCTGGGTTAAACTAATTTGTTAAGTATTTGTTTGAAAAAAAAATGTCTAGATATGTTATATTTTTGTTAAAAGCTGTGGCAATTCTTATTACTGGATGTAATTGGTTTTTTGTATTTAATTTTGAGAAATATAAACAGTAAATATTTTAGAAATATTACAAAAATTCAGCTTATATTTGATACATGAGTGAATGCACTTTCATACACATGAAAGTCATATAATGTATGTGTGTATGAATCCACATTCTAATGCACATAAATAAGCATTCATGTCCTATATAATTCTGTATCTGTGTGATTATGTGTATGTTAGTATTTGTGAAAATATTCCTCCACAATACATGTTTATCTGGACAAGAAATATGCAAATTTGATGATGTCCCGATAAATCTGGACTACACAGGTGTTTCCTCTTCCCCTGGGCAGACCCAGAGGTACTCTGGTTCACAAATTTGCCCTTTCGTGCTATATTTATTTGACTTCTATACAAATATTGGGAAAATTCAAATAGGATAACAAGGAACACATGCACATAAAGGAAAATTGTAAAAATGTTACATGGACATTTATAATGATAATAAAGGTTGCATAGTGAATAATTTCTCTACATATGTATATTAGAGAACAAAGAAAACCAAACATAGACATTCCAGGATTTCTCCAGAAAAGCAGAAATTTTTTCCAGAAAAAGTTATTGTCACTTTTTCTCCCTACTTCATATGGTTTGCCATTTGTAAAAACAGAACAAAAACAAACCAAGAAAAGAAAAGCTGTTTGGTTTAATTTCATTATGACTCTCCCTACCTTAATTAATGCCATTACTCAAAGCCTGAACTGCATAAGAAACTATTAACAGTTTCAGTGGTGTTTCTCTAGTGTTTATCACTGTAGTATCTCAGTCTAGAAAATATTAATGAATCTATCTTACTAATGCCCTTATAAGATAGAAACTGTACAGTAGAAATGGAAATAAGTAAATAAAACCCCTTCATTCTTACCAGCATCTTTTGAAAAGGTCTTAATTCATTTAAAGTTAACATCATAAACATCCACCTGTTTCCTAAAAATTAATGACTCTTATAATAACACATGGTCATTAAATTTTCACTGAAGGCCTTTGATTTATTCATCTACATTGGCCTTCTAAAATACAGAGGTGCTACTATTATTTTTTTTTTTTTTTAAGTGGTTGGTTCAAGGTGACCCAGGAAACCTCTATGTCACCTCTATCAAAGATGGCTTAACAGATCCCTTAAAAAAGGGAATATAGAGCAGTTTTGAAGACATGGTGCATGAAATCATAACTAAAGCATTACTTCCAATGATGGTACTGACCTTTTTTAAGAGCTGATGAGAATCACAAGTCACCTTGAGAATACCTCGTCTAAATGCCCTTTACTTATATTCTAATGTAAGTCACCATTCAGCACAAGTTGCCCCCAAAAGAGGATGCAGTGAAGAGTATGACAAGTAAGGAAATATGCTGATTTAATATTATGACTATGCAGCTTTTGAGTGAAACATTCGTCTGGATCCTCATCTGGCTATGTTATTTCTGCTTGGAGAAAACCTGCTGAAAAACCTGCTTTGAACAGTATATAGCAAATAAAAGCTCAGAAAGGCAGACTGTGCTCAATGATACAGTTCTGGACCTATGATATTGCTCTTTTTTTATGAGAAGTCAAAATTGGAAATTTTGGGGTGTTTTGGTTCATTTGGGTTTGTTTTTTGTTTGGATTTCTTTTCCCCATACATTTAACTTAGTCCCATTAGTTCTTATTCCATCCTTACAAAAGAGAAGAAGTCTTACCTTGAACCTGTCCTAGGCTTTATAAACTCAAGAGTACAGAAAAAAACAGAGACAAAAGCAAATTGTGGTTACATAAGGTACACTCTTTATAGTACCTCATTCTTGCTGCCATAAAAGGGATCTTGGGCTTTTTTTCTTTTTTAGCATTGTCACTATAAAATATTATTTGAATGGTTTAAGTCAGAAGACATTTTAAGTCACTCCAAGCTGAATTTCTCATACATCCCATTCAATCATCACCACAGCAATTTTTCTTAAAGTCTACTGAGGTGAAACTTGAAAACTTTGAAAATGTACTACTACTAAATGTAGCTTTCTCTTCTCTTTCGAAGTGTTCAGGAACAGTGTTCCTGATTTAGACAACCACATTCTTCAGAATAAATAAAATATACTGTTAGAGAGAAATCACAACTTAATATTCTGTCTTCCTCTCTTCTAGCATGTTCACTGTGACAGGGGTGTAGAGGTTTTCTCTGCTTTGGACAATGTACAGAATACATAAAACAGAAAAGGTGGAAAGATGTGTACTGTAAAATATCTGGAAGAGCTGGTGCTACCCTCTGAGATAAAAGGTTATTATTTCAATATCTGACTCTGTGCAAGGGGTCATGAAACCTTGTTCCAGATATACCATGTGAGAAGGACATGGACTGCTTGTGACAATCCATTACTTCCTAATGTAAAAGTTCATAAAAAATGTTTTAAAATTTAGTTAAATTCAAATTTTATGAATATTTCATTTGACCAACATAATTTTTTTTTATAATTCGTGGAATTGTCTGAAGAATTTGGTGTGGGGAGAAATTTGTTTCTTAAATTTTTAGTTTTCTTAATCAGTAACAAAATCCATGTGTTATATATACATTCTGTGCGATAAATTGTTCACAAATTAGACTTCTAAACTTCCTCAGCAACTTGCCTTTAATGCTTTGGTAATCTAACACTTCACAGATCAACAAAGTACGACATTTCCAATAGGATTATGAAAAAATAGATTGAGCTGCACATTTAAGAAGACAATTCTAAATAAATGATGAGCTAAAAGTATCTTTGAGGTGCTTGCTGCACATTTCTCCCTGTTCTTTACTCTCCTGACAGTTTTCCATGCAATACTCAAGAGTGTCACAAAACAGCATGGCTTGAATCTACTACACTCACCACATTTTTGTATACAAGAAAGAAAGAAGCCCTATTCTGGACTACTTGCATGATAAACATTCAGAGTTGGCGTGGTTTGTATTGTACTTGTGATTATTTACTGGGTTGGAGCTAGACAAGGGAAATAATAAATCTAACTTAATTAAAAATTTTAGTCAGATGCATGAAATACATTAGTTAAACTCAATGTTAGATTTATTTTTGCTTTCTTCATTTAGGAGGGAAAAATCCTAAGAACTGCTATGTAATTAAACACTAGAAATTTAAAACCAAACTGACAGTATCTCTTGAGAGGAACTTGATTTGGAACTTAAGATTTTATGCCATAACACAAGTTTTCCTCTGTACATCAAAATGGGTAACATTTTCAGTGTCAGATTTTACCTTCATGACCTTCTAATTCATTTAGAACTAATTTTATTTCTGAGCTCTCTGAGTTTTTTTGTTTTGGTTTTTTGTTTTTTGGGGTTTTTTATGTGAGACCAGGCTATAGATTTCATTGAGCCCTGAGAACTTCTGTCATTTTGAAAGAGAAAATATTGAAGAGAGCTTGGACATCAGAATGTGACATAGCTGCTGTGTACAAAATCTTCAGTACATTTTTATCCTTGAAAATATTCTCTCTGTGCTCTCAAGGAGGTACAAATTCATACTCTGACAGCCTAATATCAGCAATGATAGCTTTCATTCTGCTACACTCTCTTGGACAGGGTAATTAATGTAAGCATATAAGAAACCATAATTGACATTCTGATCAATAAAGGTCTTCTTGGCAAACTTGCAAATGACATTGAAGTGGGTTCCCAGAAGCTATTCAAGTATCAGCAGACAGGTACATGATGTGAATATCTTCAGACAGTCCACTCTGTGATGTGTAAGCTATGGTACAGTAGGTCATTAATACTCAAACATTTGTATCATCTCCTTCTTACAGCAATAGCTGCAGTTGGTTTCTGAAAACAGCTCATGCAAGTCCTTTTATCAAAATAGTATGCATACATATATTAGTATAATGAAGGGGGGGTTTATTGTCATTTAACATTAGGTTATAATATCCAAATTAGGTTATAATATCCAAATTATAAAGCAAAATCATGGAAAGAAAGAAGAATTCTGCTATTCTATCTATAAGATCATATTTTCTCCCCTAGGACAGTGAATTCTCAAATATTACAGCCACTATATCCCACAGACCACCTGTTTCAATCCTGACCACAAGAACTTAAAATAAAGTGTCCATTTTTAAGATCTAAGGGAGACAAATAACATTATTTTCTGCATATTTTTCATGAAAGAGTATTATTTTCATTTTAAAAGGAACCACCTATTTATATTACTAACAAAAGAAGATTTGGGGAAGGGTGGGATTAAAAGATAGGAAAAACCCAAAATATTTAGCATTGTATATGTAAACTTGATTAAGTGCTGGTGTAATAGCCTTAACTAATACAACCCTCTGATTAATCCTGGTAAATGGAAAGCCAACCAAAAGATTTCAGATTCTGATCTTTTTTAACCAGGCAGATATCCAGAATAAATCCAGTGTTTTTAAGGAAGTTATACTGAAAAAAACAAAAACAAAACAAAAACAAAACTCCAAAAGATTCTGTATTATGCAACTTTCTTGACATTATGACTTCAGCAAAGAACCTAAGTATGTTCTTAAATCTCCCTTGGTAAGTGTGCTGGTTTTGGCTGGGGTAGAGTTAATTTTCTTCATAGTAGCTAGTATGGGGCTAAGTTTTGTTTTGTGCTGAAAACAGTGTTGATAACACAGGTGTGTTTTTGTTATTGCTGAGCAGCACTTACACAGAGTCAAGGCCTTTCCTGCTCCTCACACCATCCCACCATGGGGTAGGCTTGGTGGTGCACAATAAGTTGGGAGGGGACACAGCTGGGACAGCTGACCCCAACTGACCAAAAAGACATTCCAGACCATATGACATCATGCTCAGCATTATAAATCTGTGGGAAAAAGAAGGAAGGATGGGATATTCAGAGTGATTGCATTTGTCTTCCCACAAAACCATTACATGTGATGGAGCCCAGCTTTCCTGGAGATAGGTGAACACCTGCCTGTGATAGGAAGTGGTGAATTAATTCATGTTTTGCTTTGCTTTGCTTGTGCATGTGGCTTTTGCTCTACCTGTTAAACTGTCTTTACCTCAGCCCACAACTTTTCTCACTTTTACCCTTCTGATTCTGAAACAAATGAATAATGCTACATATATTCTTCTCTGCTGTGGAACCTGTACCTTAAATCAACCAGCTATGTATAACCAGGAATAGAGAGAGACTCCTTTTCTATTGCAAATGGTGACACAGCAGCTGCATAATTTGCTGGATAGACATTTCATTCTCTTAGTCTGTAATTCCAACACCTAACACTGTACAGGATTACTTTTTTATATACATATGTATCTGTTCATTCTGGGAACAAGTGGATTCTTTCAGGATAGAAATGGAAACTCAGTAAATACATCAGGTAATAAATGTCAAATACCAGGCTGCTTTTTAGTAGCAGGACATGTTGAGGGCATAAGTGCAATGAAAGCTGTACAGAGCAGAGATGTGTTCATGACTTGTACAGGTTACAGTCTCAGCTAGTCTCTCTGCTGAGATTCCTTCTCTTGTCCTTGCTGTCTGCCCTCCATACACCCTCAGTCCCAGTCTGGTACCAAATGGTCAATGAAGCATTTGATCTGGGGATGTTGACATCACAGAGGATGTAAATAACAAGCAAACATGAAAAAGACACAGAATGGGATTTGCTAAAGGTACAGGCTGATTTTGAAGCAGTCTGGGGAGGTATGGGAAGAGAGGAATATAGAGCTGGAGCTGAAGAGGGACCAGGGAATCCTTCTGAGAGATGCTCTGGGCAGACTTGAAGGGTGAAACTGTTGCAGAAAGACAGATGAAGTAACCATGCAGAACAAAGAAGAGGAAAACAGAACCACTTACTCGGTATAAATCAAGGTCTCAGAAGATCTGCTGCATTTCCTGGGATGGGGAAATTGAGTTTCCTTCTTCTCAGATTATTACTGAGAAATGGCTGGTGTCTCAACCTTTACAGGGCCGCAAAATCCCACTCCTTGAGTCTGTTGCCTGATCTCATAAATTCCAATGCATCAAGCAAATTGACATTTCTAAAAATAGCTCTTTTCCTATCCTGAGATAATTACAGCCCAGGAGAATTAGAAGCATTAAGCATACATGAAGCCTTGTGAAGCCTCTGGGGTATGATTCATCTCACAAAAACCACCCCTCTTACCTGTCTCATCCTGACTAATCATCAAATATCTCCCAGTTTCTCCACCTCCCTATTCTTCCCCCCCCCTCTTCACAAACGATGGCTGCATATGGGC